>ML991900.1:0-34102 GCA_010094025.1 Viridothelium virens | reverse complement strand
ACTGTCAATATTATCCTAGCTGTATCAGAGAGTTCTAGGTCATTTAGCTGACTAATACTCTCGGAAGCAGAAGGATGAGATCCCGAAGATACAGGGGTTGTTACGGTGTATATATACAGCTTCATTTCCTAGCCAGATAGGAGAGACAGAGATCTTAACCTTTACAATCATTTTCCTACCTGGAACTTTGACACATACTGCTTCGGTCCGTTGCGCTCGATGAAGGTATCCAATCCCAATTCCTCATCGCTCATCAACGCGTAACCTGCAATGGCGCGGATGAACCGCCCTGGATCAGCGGTAACGTCGAAGGCCTCTGGTCCGTATGCGCCCGACCGATCAAACACCCACTGCTCCATGATAGTGCCGAAGAGAAGGAGGCCGTGTACAAATCGACGCGCCGGCTGCAGGGAGAAGATGTGCCGCACATAGGTGGCGAGTTGCAGAAACTTCTGCGACCAGCTATCCTTACTCGAGATAGTGTGTTCGCCCACGACCCGGACATCCCGCTAGTCATGCTTCGCATCCGACGGCACATCACGGTGCTTGATAAATATCTCTAACTGTCGCTCAGGTTGAGACGGAGTCATTTCACTTTTGCTATTAGTTCTGTGATAGTTTCCTGGCGCCGTGGCAAGGTGTTCCCTTTGGAAGGTCTGCAACCATTTCCACACGCTCTCCTCGTTTGGATTTTCCGTCGGGAAAGTAAAGTGTGCGCGGGTAACATTGTAGATCTCTTGGGTTTGCGGTGTTCATAATTAATGGGGTAATACTTCGCATCGAAACCTTCCACAAAGCCGAATGTGTGATGCTTAAGCTCATGGAGGAGCTCCGGCTTCAACAAACAGCGTGTCTGCTCGGACGAATCTTGAAAAGAAGCTGAGGAATATGTGATAGGTGTACTGTCGAACGAGGGGTAGCATGCGGGGAGGAGGAGTGCTAGCCGCGACGGTTGAGATAAGTTCGAGGACTGCCGTTCAGATAGCTGTGTCGGTAGCATCATCCTCCGTGACGAGTTTGATGAGGGAGACGAATGGTGTCAAGTGACTATCATCTGTGCCCCGTCGGCTGTATATCATCGCGAGTTCGCGGTCAACTGATACTTGCCCTGTTGATTGGAGTTTCTTGGCCACAGAATGAGTCTGTAGGACTCCAATAAGTGTTGAGATGGCATCTCGTATCTCTGTTTTGGGCAGTGAAGCCCTATTGTATTCGGGAAAGCCGAACCTTGGTCAGAGTGCTCCTCCAACACGTCACCAGGAGCAGATTCGACACCAAGCTTTTCATAAGCATGTTGTAGCGGCTCACGTATCTGCTTTAATCTAGGATTCAATGGACCATCGGCGATAGCCTTGCGTTAGTCATCTGAAAATCTAGGCATTGTAGTTTTAAAGAAAATTTGATTGGGGAAAGAAGCGTGTGTTGTTGCAGCGTTGAAAAACAAACACTACCTACTTACGGCGGAGAGGGATTTCCGAATAGGATGTGGACAGCCTGTGAACAGATAGGACCTATGTTGAAAAAGATGCATGTAAAGGGTCTGTTATATAAAATAGCTGTTTTTATTCTAACATCTGTTTAAGTAATAATAATATGTTATAAAATCCTTTAAAAAAAAGATAAGAATATAAAAAAATACTTATAAAAAGTTTTTTATTTACCAAAACCAGCCTTAAATTACTTAAATTTAAAATTAAATTTAGCTTAATATTAATATTAAGTAACCAAAAGCTTTATTAAGAGCTAATTAATAGAGTACCCTCTTAAAAAAAGCAATTATAATAAGGATATCCTTATAATATATTATAACACAGCATATTTATAAGTATTTAAACATCCATAATAAGCTGTAGATTACACAGCCTACTCCTAATGCGGTTAGCTTATTTCTTAATAAAACCTCTGCATACATGCTGTAACATATTGTTGTAATTGACTCTCTCCTTACATCTAGTTCGGAGTCCCCCCCCGCGCCGTAATAGGTAGGTAGCAACAATCGCCACGTCATGTGCTTGGCAATTTTAGCTGCCAATCAGCATCTGTTGCAGATTACAGCATGAGACTATGCGAATCTCCAATGCAGGCCTTATTTTGGTCACTCATGTCTGAAATACTAGTCCATAAAAGCTGGAATGAACTATCACGATGATTCTTCGTCCTATCAAACGATCGCTACCTATATCTGAAAAGATTCTCGTTTCACTTGCCAGCCAAGAGATCCAAGAATCCATGCTTATAATTAATTTTCTCTTTAGAGGCGCCTCGGGAAAGGCGAATAAGCTTTGCGATAGCTTCAACAGGCGTATTTTGTGACTGGAGCCAATTTTCAATCGCAGCGGCTATCGAAGGAGCTATCAGTTGGTGGGCATATTTGTTGTCTAGACATCGAAGGCCTTCGAAGATGTCGCCAGGCCAAAGATACAGGGGACCATCCCTCAGCTCCCTGTCTTGACACTCCGATCCACGGCGGCGGACCGTTGGAGGATGTGCCAGCGAAGGCGGACGGCGGCCTCTGTCCTGTGGGGGAAACGATCAAGTATCCACCTCCCTCAAGCACCACGCTTCTTCCCCGTCCCTCTCCCCCTTCCCCTTCCCCTTCCCCTTCCCCTTCCCCTTACATTCCCTTTTCCCCTTTGGGTAGCAGCAGCCGAAGAAGACAAGAGGAGCGTACTCCTCGTACCTTGGGAGGAGGTGCCATCCTGATGATTATTCCGCCACTTCCTTCTTCGCGAATCCTTCTCTTCCTCCAAGGTCGGCCGTCGAGATCGGGTGGCGCGTTTGGCGGGCCGTGGTTTTGCGGCTGGCTCTTCTTCTTCTTCTTCTTCGTCGTCGTTAAAGTCGTCTGCATCGTTGTCGTCTTCTTCTTCTTCTTCTTCTTCTTGGTCAGCATCGGCGGAGGAGGAGTCCTGGCCGTGAGCGCTTTCTGCGGTCTGGAAGTCGTCGCTGGTGACGCTTGGGGTGGGCTCGAAAACTTGGGTTTGGGGTTGGGATTGCATGGCGAGGGTGTCGACATCTAGCTGCTGGGATGTCACTGTGGAGGCGAAGCTGGTGGTAAGTGTGGCAGTGTTGTTGGTGGTGTTGGAAGGGAGTTGGGTAATAGCAGCAGAAACGGGAACGGGAGCTCGATCTCGGTTGGCGATGGCCTCGTTCGCGGTGTCTATGGCCTCGTTCCTGAACTCTTTGGCCATGTCCATGGAATTCCGGTAGTACTTTGCACCATCTCTCCAGGTTTCGGGAGTGTCATTCATAGCGAAGGAGCGCACGCGGGTCATGTAGTAGTTGGGCTGTCCGCCGGGCGTTTTGGGGGGGGTGGGGTGGTTGGTGAAGATGCTGAGCGTGCCGCTGTTGTAGATGGTCGAGACCGTGTAGGCGTTGTTGTCGAACTGAAGTTCGCCACGTCCGTAGTTACGGAGGTGTAGCTGACCTCGCGCGCCGAAGTAGGAGTGGTACGTGGCTTGTCGTTCCGCGACGGCTGCGGTTCCGTCCGGGCCCTTGGCGGCGGTGAAGTGGTTAGGTAGGATTGGTTGGTCATGCTGCGTGGAAGGAGTGATGAATTGTCCGAGCTCTTCGCGCACGCGACGGTCAAGCTGCTCTGGCCGCGCGCCGTAGTAGAAGTCCGGGTTGCCGGACACGAGATTTTCGGTTGTGACAAGCGGAACCAGGTTGGTGAAGGGTATCTCGCCGGACTCTGTGCGGGGATCCTTAACTGTGCCTTCGATAATGGGGATTACCTTCCTCTTCACCTTGCCCTCCTTTACAGCGCTCGAGTTTAGTCGTTTAAAAGCCTTATGCTGTTCCTTGGAGAACTTGGAGGGCGAGAGAGAGGGCCGGGGCCTGGCGAGCCTCTCATTGATGTAGTCCCAATTTTCAGGCTCAGGCGCTTCAATGCCGCCCGGATGTTCATAGTCAGGGGGGTAAACATGATTGTCGACGAGGATCTGTTGAAAGGTCCGGTTGTACGCCGATAAGCTCTTGCTAATGCCGCCCTCAGTTGTGGACTGGCGATCACGCGACCTGCTCATCAAACTGGCTTGGCCCGAATCCATTAGAATGTTGCTCACGTAAAGGGCCGATCTCTGGCACTAAAGGCATTAATTAGCGTGAGCATTACAACGGGATACACTGGAGATCCATACGCCTCTGAGCTCCCAGAGGTCTGGTCCGCCGTGCCTGGCAAAGCTCTGAAGGTTTTTGTACTGCTCGTCTCCACAGTTCATAAGATATGTATGGGCAGGCTTGAGAGGTTTTGGGGATGGGTTGCATCTCCTCCACTCTGCAGTGGCAAGTCTAGTAGCAGGGCGATGAACCTGATGCTTCGCCCGAGACTCTCGTGCTGCCTGATCGTTTATCCGTCTTAGTTCTTTCAATGCACGCTTCTCTAATGGAATCGGCGAAGAATTGTCCTGAGATGTTGCTGTCTGTGTAGGATTTGGTGTATGGATAGCTTTGTGTTTCTTCGATGCAGTCTGACAAGCTTCCCCCTCAAGCTCAAAGGGATACTGATGGGAGCGTCGACGCTTGAGTAAATTCGAAGGTGCTGGAGTCTGCATGGAAGAGGCAGCTCTTGTAGGAGTAGCAAAGATTTTAAGCGGTGGGCAGGTGTGAGAAGTTGATCAAGAGACAAACGGCCAGCGGCTGTCTGCCGCTCTCTTTGTTTTATCATCTCACCGCTTTAAGGGTACTGTGGAATGTTTCAGTATCCTCAGATGAGTGTCACGCAGGGGGCCTTGCGGTTCTCATCAGTGTTCATGGGGAAGTCCTCAATCCTCGCACTAATCGCATCGAGGAGATTTCCACAACTCTTGCGCACATGCTCCAGATGGCGATAAGAATTTTGCTCAAGATAATGGTGAAAGCTCAGAGCAGCCACAGCGCTAACAAGACGCAGGGGTTGGGTCGGCATCGGGAGAACCATAACTCCGAGCAGCGAGCGCTTTTGCCCATTCCTCAAGACGAACCAGGAGCTGCGAGTTCTGAGATTGCCCATCGAGCCTCCATTTTTGGATCCCTGTACATCCCTTGCATTGCTCGCCTTGGCACCGTCCATACTACTCCTTGCCTCGATCTGATGTTGTAAATTGGGTGGTGAAAGCTTGTAGATTAAGCTATGGAGGCGAGGACATCTATACATGGACAACTTCACAAACCTCACTCGTAATCACGTGAATAGGATTGCTAATAGAAAGGTAAATTGCCTTCTCACACATCACATGCAACATCACCTACATACCCTTCTGAATAATATTAACAAAAAAGCTACTCAGTAGAATACAGAGAGATATTAGTATGGGCTTTGGTTGCTTTTATCTCACATTGTTTAGTATGCTGTTAATGTGATAATAAAGTGGGAAAAGGATTAGGGAAGACAGATACTTACTCCAATTTTAATCCTACTACCTTACCGTCGGGGGGGTGATACGGAATAAGGAGCTCTAAGTGAGTTTTCTCCGTCGCAGTTTTGAAAAGCAAGAGGCCTCTCATCCTAATTGGGTATGAAGAGAGCTGGTGGCTGGAACGCGCTTTCAGCTTGTTCGTAGGTTCAAGAATAGTGGGAAGTAGAGGAAAAAGCGGCGAGAGAGGTGAAGTCGAGCCAAAAAGTCATTCAAACTTACCTGTCTAAGCTACAGTATTACCAGATGGAGAACAATGTCAATATTAGGAAAGATCAGATAAGATAAAGGGTAGGTACTCTTACCCTATGGGTGCAGAACTGAACCCAAACAGGAACCGTTTTCCTAAAAGGGTAAAATCCGTCGCCGATTTACCAGAACATAGATTACTCCAGTGTTCTAAAGAATAGTATAATAGTAATTGCTATTTACTATTACTATCATAGAATTTGCATTACTACATTACTATTACTTAGTAAAATAGTAATTATTTAGTAAATGTACATCACTGCACTGCTTCCGCACGCAGCCTATATCTAACATAAACTAATTTTTGTAATGTGTTCCGGTGAATCGGTTACTAGAATTACGCCTTTAGGAAAGCATTTCCTATTCCGGCTCAACTTTACATCCATTGAGTAAGAATCTATTCTTCTTAATTCTGCTATGTTATCTTTATCTGCGATCGGCAAGTGCAAGCGGGACAAATCTAGGCAGCTCCTGATAGCGCGAGATCGGTTCAGCAACGGTAAGGCCATTGCGCTTTTAAGCAGCTACAAGTACGCGCGCATCGCGACAAATAGAGCCACAGGTGCTCAATTTTAGGCTGGGCTGACTCTATTGATGTGAAAAAAGTATGGCGTCAACGACGGTGTGAGGGACAAGGGGAACGAATCGTTTTGTACTAGGCGCTTATTTACATGAGGGATCTTCGCCCTATAGCACTCATTCTCCTACGGTAATACTCATTCCCCTAGGGTACTAATCGAGGTGCTGAATGTTCTGGTACGCTATCAGGAGGATTAAGCCCAGTAATCTAACCCGAATCTAGCTAAATTACTCTTAAATTAACGCCGTTTGGCCGGGTCTTTGTAAGGACAACACCGCCGATCTGTAGGGACGATACCAACTAACCTCTTTCGTCCGTAATGAACGCGCCCCTGTATTTCGCGTTTTATCTAGTATACACTGTAGGCTGTTTAAACAAATACATACCTAGCTACGCGTTTGGTGCGAGACTTACATAGAGATGAAAGCTCTGCGCAAAGGTGTGAAACTTACACAGAGATTTATGCAGAGGTGTGAGATCTACGTAGGTAAAAAGGTGAGACCTTGCCTTCTACATAGGCCTCATACCTCTGCGCAGGTTTTGTACCTCTGCGTAGGTCTTACACTTCTGCCAAAGGTACCTACATGTAGACCTCTCTCATCTTTATGTAGGTCTCTGCCTAGGTCTCACGCCTCTACTTAGGTCTCACGCCTCTGCCCAGGTCTCATACCTCTGTGCAGAGCTTTTATTATTATGTAGGTCTTACACCAAACGTGTAGCTACATGTTTATTTAGAAAAAAAAAAAACTTTGAAGGCCTACGGTGTGTATAAGACAAAACACGAAATTAAGGAAGATTTCCTTACGGACGAAAGGGGTTAGTTGGTGTTGTCCCTACAGATCGGCGGTGTTGTCCTTACAAAGACCCCGTTTGGCCGTCTCCGGATCTATTCACCAATGTGCTGTGCCCACTTCGGCTCAAGTCGCCGCTGCTTTAGCTCGCTCGGACCATCAAAACTAAGACGGCAGCTATTGCGTTTTAATTTAAGTAATGTTAAACTAGCTTTTTGTAGTTCTTATTGAGCATTGCTATTGAATTAAGAACAAATATTCGCTTCCAACTGAACATGTCGTTTGGTGAGAGTTTGCATCTGCGGGCATATTTGGCGAAACTTAGAATCGGGGCTTCAGACCTGTCGACTTTGCCTTAAAAAAAAGATGTGAGGATAAACATCGCAATGGTGATAGCTCAAAGCTCGGCTTTCTGTGTTTAAGCCTCTGGTCATCCTTGCAAACGATCATTCCAAACCTATATGCAAAGGCTTTACGCAGCAAGGGTACCCCGGGCTTCGATGGTAGTTGAGCCAATATTGAATACGGAGTTTCAACGTTGTCAAAACTAACAAACTACATCGCGTCGCTACGCGCTCTAGGTGCACCTTTCGCGAACTTGCGCGGATCTATCTAGCCGCCTAACAGAGGTACAGCCATCAAGTCTCGTACATGTCTGGTAAGCTTCCGAAGTGTGCTTTCTTCATGCTTCTTCGCGCCACTGTCCATTTTTGATCTCATAATACGAGGGTATACATGGCTCCAATAACCTTCGTCATAGTCCTCCAGAGCTTTACAGCATGTGTGGCGGTCCTTGTCCCTAAGGTTCGGGTTTCTTGCATCATCCTCCTTTTTTTCTATCGCTATCTCAAGCATATATCCCTCTTCATGCTCCTCCTCAGTCTCCCATCCCGACTCCTCAACATCTGTATCTTCGGTCTCCCAATCATCGTCTATTTCTAGTACTTCCGTGGTAACGCTTCCAGTAGCAACACTGTCATCTGTAGAGACAAAGTTGTTCAGTCGAGATCCAGGGAGAGGAGAATTCTCCTTGGCACATAGTCCTAGTGCCTTTGTCCATGCGTAGAGCGTTCTTGCATTGTGCTTTCGAGCATGTTGACATAATTCATTTACAACATCTGAGTCCGCCATATAGGTAACCCCGTGTGTGATTAGTAGTTGGAATACTTTAGTAAGCCAACATTCTATAAGGACCAGTTTCTTGAAACGATGGCGTATCCACGGCTCTCGTTCATGAGAATAGTACGAATGTTCCGTTAATAACGCGATGACCTCTCCTCCTTGGTGAATGGCGACATTCAGAGCGTCGATGACGGAATGATCAGCTGCCGGCTCCAGATGAAGTAAATTCAGATTCAAGAATGCTCCAAGGAGATCCAATTTTGAGTCTAGCAGCTTTCTGATAATTTCAGCATCGCTGGTCACCCAAAAGGCCACATAGCTTCGAACATCCGATTCCCTATCGAGAGGTTCTAACGATCTCACACTACTCAGCTCATTTAGTTGCCATGAAGACCAGACTAGTTGCCATTCATTCTGGGTCATGAAGACGTCCAACTGAAGTTTTGTCATTGGTTCAGGCGGAAATCCCCTAACCATTCCCGGAAAGTCGACAACTTCATGACCCCCTTCCGGGCCGATACGTACATAGGCATCAGTTGTGGAGAAAGGGTCCGTTTTGGCGGATCTTAGTAGCTTTCGAACAAGAAAATTGCCGTGCTCTTCCAGGGAAGCATTCACTGGTACTTCCAAACATGTCTCGGACCAGCACTGGGCAGAGAGGTAAACGGAATTACTGATGAGTAAATTAGCGGGCATTGAGATTGTATGAAGGTACGCATCTAAGTTGCACCTTACCTGTCATGCAGGTTCATGCAACCTGAATCAACACCGTAGTCAATCATCATCGCAATGATTGCTTCTACTTCATCAAGTCGCATCTGAATAGTTTCGTGCTTTCCTTTGTAAATTTGGAACTACTGACATTGTAAGAATAAGCTGTTAGGACTAGGAAGTCCGCGTACCTGTAATCCAACAGCGATAAAGCCAAGGAGATTCCGCCCAGTGGAATCAACATCATAAGGAGATGCGCTCCTCTCCTCAAACAGTCTGCGGATAGTGCCAAAATCATGAGTTAAACAAGCTGTAATAATCTCACTTTTTTCGTCAATAACATTGACTGGGCTCAGGGTCCAGCGTGGAATGCCTTGGCTACAAGTAAAACTTGAGAGCACTGATTTGTGACGTTCGAGGACGACACCCCCAAATCTCAGCCATTGGGCAGGTAGGACCATGACGGTGTTCTGAGTGACTTGTTTTGACTCTGAATAGCCTTCTGTGAGGTTACGAACATATGCTGTAGTTGTGGTCCGAATAGATATAGTGCCAAGAATATCATTTCGAATCAGAATCCGCTGACTCTCGGTCGAAAACTTTTTGATCCAGTTGTTGACAAGCTTCTCAGGTCGAGACTGGAAATGTAGTTTATCTTCGTCTCCTAAGTAAGAGTATTGGAGCTCTGGGATTCTTGCTGTAACCCCAGTGGCTTAATTTTGTACAATCTTGCTATCACCGGGATGTGGTCGTATTTTGTCTGCGCTCGGCTGTCCGAAATGTTCTGAGAGGTGGTGTTTCAGACTCTTAGAAATCGTGCGGTGTATTTCTTCCTTGAAAGATGCGAATTCGCTCCACTGAAGTGCTGTCGTTTCGTTTACCAAACTTTGCTGGGTTGCCTCTAACCTTGCGTTTATTTCCCGAAGCTGCTCTGTGTTCCGGTTTATCTGTTCGATTTTCGAGTGTGCCTCATTAGTCTTTGAATAAGTCTCATTTGTGATAGTAACAGCTCGTCCAGCAGTTGAATGCAAGATCGATGAGTTATCTCGTATCTCTGCAACTGTATGCTGTATTGCTTCAATGGATGTCGTGTTGCGTTTATGCTCAGTGAACAAGTCTCCCGTTTGTTGAACAATAAGTTTCAAATCATTTGTATGAACTTTTTGTTCAGATCTGTCTAATGTCAGACTCTCTGATAACCGCACGAACACCTGTGAATGAAGACGAGGCAGACCTGCTATATTTCAAAGAACTCTGAACATACCGTATAAGATTGCTACAAACCTGAAGAAGCATTGACTGGGAGCGTTTCAACTCTTCATGATATTTATTTAAGTTAGAACGCTTCAACACCACTTTAAATTGACCCCACACCCTTCGTTTCCGTGTCGCATACTGTTTGGGGTCGACCTTTTTCACAAAGTCTAAGAGCTTTTTGCACGAGTCTTTGGCAATGCCGAAGAGGCTCCTCAAGGTCTGAATTATGATCAAGGCATGATCTCTGAATCTCCACAAGAATTGATTCAAGAATACGAAGCTTATTGTCTAAAGCCTGCACTGATTTTGGCGCGCCTCTTATATCTTTGATAAAGTCGTAAAGAAAGGATGCGCTTTGTGCCAGTTGGCCCGCAAAACCTGCGACAGAAAGGGCGCCACTTACAACACCGAGTATCTCAGCTATAATCTGCAAACAATAAACGTAGAAGCGAGACAGCGGAAGGAAAAAATTCAGCAGATGTGGGACACTGAAGACGAGCAACACAGCCCCTTATATGCGCCATCCTCAAGGCTGAGACAGAAGTCTGCCTTGTGAGCACGCATTGACAAGGGCGCACTGGCATTAGAAATGGCTGGGCAGTAGGCACACACCGCACCCCACCCCGGGCCCCAGGGCCTCCAGTGATGCGTCCGATTTGGTTCAATACGATCCGGCCGAATCAGATCAAACCGTCCAATGGATTCCGATTCACTCGCTTAAACCTCATAGATCCACAGTTCCACACCACCCCCACCTCTAAAATTATCAATAAGATATTATCTTAATTTTATAAAAAGGTGAGGCTCATGTAGAGATGAGAGGTCTATGTAGAGATACTCAATTCCTCTTCACAGCTCTTTAATCTCTCTCTCCGCCCTTGATGTCTCGCAGCTCTCACTTGACATTTATTGCTATTTAATGACCTTCATTCAGCAGCAAGCAGCACTCGGCTCATCAACGGGTTTATGATGCAGACCTCGCGAATTACAATAAGGCGACTATGGAATTGGAAGGAGAATGCAAAGCAGATGTAGCAGCGTTAACAGGATTGCGGTACCGGTCTTATTTATGTATTAGCTCTAGCTACCCGAATAATATATGGTCTGATTTTTGACATTCCCTCTTCAGCTCCTTTCAAACCGACATTTCACCGTCCCACAACCAACTGTGGCTATATCTTGTGCAAATCCCATTCTTGAGACTGCCCGCTGCCATTCAAGGCTGTACGGGCTCCTGCACTCACCCAAATCAATCCAGCGTGTAATTATAATGGACCATACCGGTATCTCTTCGGGATTTATAAACGTTTCATACTCAAGTCGCACCTGGTATTCCATTCCACATTAATAACATTGTTGTAGGGGATAGCATACTGGATATAAATAGCCAACATCTGTATTAAGCCAGCTTACCGCATGATTACAGAGTGTGTAGAGTTCTTCGGCATAGTAATGGCAGACTGGGATTATCATCATCCATCTGGGAGGTCGAAACTGCTTCTTAGAAAAGAGCCGCCATGCAGCTTCTGCACGTATAAGGAGACGACCGTCAACAAATGCGCCGTCCACAGCATGCTGCCAATGCCAGTCATTTAAAGGAAACGTGTCCCGTGGGAGGAGTTCATCCAACGGCTTGCCAAATCTTTTGCCATATCTGTGCGCTCGCATTGCAAGCTGAACGTCTTTAAATATAAGATTGACTTCATGGTAAAGTAATAGAGTAGCATGTGATTCAAAGCAACAGCTCTCCCATCCTTGATGGAAAGCTGCACATACAAAGCAGAACCTATGGTCAGGAAGTTTGGTATTATATTGAGATAATAAAAGCAAGCATTTTTGTTCTTAATTCTCAGGCAAATTAAGCACCATCAGATATTCGATCCCAATATTGTTGAGGAAGAAACAGCAGGTGAGAGCAAGGGACGCCTTTTCCCATAGTTCTAGATAGTCAAAACTTATTAACTGTAATTCCCAAGGCAAAGAACTAAAGAGCCGGATAAATATGGACTGTCGCTTATTTGTAAGCTTACAGCAGATCCAGGATATATGTTAATGGAGTTGTTTCAACCGATGGCCAGGGCCTGAGAGCGAGGCTCTCAGAGTGCATAAAAGACGCTTTTTGGGGAGTTCCATTTGACATCCCGTACCAATACTAGTGATGCGATCCGGTGATTAACTGTTGCCCATTAATATAGGATAGTATAAGCAGAGCATCGGCGGCTACAAAAGTGTCAAGACTTAAGAGTGTCAAGAGTTAGAATTTAAATATTATAGTAATAACATTAAATACTTGATAACTTCGGATACTAGCTTATATTGAGGTGAATTAAGAGTGGTAGCAAGATTGCGAACCTCTCAAACATTGAGGATGATAATAAGATTATTAGTGGGTAAAGGCATTGGACGGAATGCCTATAAAGTATGTTATAACTTATTACAAATGTGAAAAACTTAATAGAGGATAAACACGCAAGAATGATATTAACTCCCCAGGCAGAACATGAAGATAGTGAGGTTGGCGTTAATAGCGGCTTTAAGATCGTGGACGATGAGAGAGATTAGCAGGGTGATAATAATCTAAATTGATAATTCCCTACGTGAGAAGATTGTGGATGACCAGAATTACTGGCTTTATCCATAAGTCAGAAAAAACACCGTTAATAGCGCAAGAGGCTTGCATTATAAGTGGCAGGGGGCCTTACAGAGCACAAGGTGTGTAAATGCACATATGTCCAATTCATGATGTTTGTTGTCTAAAAAGGAAGCTATCTAAACTTAAAGGTAAAGATAGGTGGAGAGTATTACGTACATCCCAACTTATGACTCCAAGGCAGTTCCTCCATTTGTAATAAACAGATGTGCTAGAGTTGTTGAAGGCCTAAAGCGCAGGGGGGCGAAGATTAAGCACCATGGGGAGCCGCAGTAGCGTGGATGAGTGAAGCACAGGTCGCGAAAGGTGAGATTATCGCAGGAGGAATAGAGGTCTGAGGCAGTCTCGCGTGTGCTTTGCGACATTCTATTGTATAGAAGAGAGCTGGTCTTGGTCGCATTCTCTGCGGTGATGAAGACCTACCCAGCTTTTGGTGTCCTTCTGTCGCACTTAGGTAAAATTTGAAACAAGTGCCCCAGAGGTTTTCCACACTTCTCCACAACCGCTATGAACCCCCTTTTCGTCTGCCACACCTCATCTTCCTATCCCACAGCCCTCACAGCTACTATCCTCTCCCCTCCCAAATCCAAGCCCGCGATATAGAACTCCACCTTCCCGACCCCAGCCTTCACCTTATACACCTTGACCTGCCCACTGTCCACTTCTCCGCGCACCATCTCTACCACCTCCGCGAACTTATTTCCCTCTATATCTAACCCGACCTCCTCCGCCCGCGCCGGTCCCGGCGGTCGTACTTTGGCATGCAGGAGGTCTTCAAATGCGTTTGCGCTGGGGAGAGATGATATGTTCTGCGAGGAAGAAGTGCGGCTGCCGAGGTCGAGGGGCAAAATGAACGGGTCGTAACCGGAGGGAAGGGAGGAGAGAGAGGTGGGGATTTGCGAGGTGGAAGACGTGCGGAGGTTGGGAGTTTGAGGGGAAGTGGGTTGTGGGTTAAGAGGCTCCCTGCCGGTTGAAGCCTCGGCGGCGTCGAGGGTTGGATTCCCGCTTGCCATCGTGGAGGTGGTGACGAAGAACTGCTTTGCAAGAAGCTGGCATAGATGGACTTTGTAGTCCTGATTATGTTTGGAAGATTATGCTAAGAAAGGGAAAGGACCTGGTGGGAGAGTCTTATACGAATAAGTAGTGACAATAGTAGATGTCATAGAGTAACACGATGACATAACGTAGGTCCAAAAGAAAAAGTGCACCAGTGTAGTGGGTGGTACCTGCAGTTGCCATGCTCTCCTTTAATCTCATGTTCTCGTTTCCTCGAGTCTTGAGGAAGGCGCTTCCCCATACATGTAACAAGACGTGCATCAAAGGCACGCACTTTTGTATTTGTGTCAAAATTTCGATGCAGTCACCCATCGGTGCCAAGCGTGATGCGGTCAATCTCCGCAAACGATAAAGACTGCGTAATTTTCAGCACATTTGCCACCGCAGTTGTATAGTATTTAAAAAACTGCATTATTAGTAACATTTGTTAAAAACAGGTATCTTTTGAAATAGACAGATTCTACTTCCTATCGTACCTCGGACTCGATCTGAAAAGTTGTTGGAAACCATATACAAAGATAGACACTATAATTTGACGCATTGGCAGCGCATAATGTAAACCCCAAAATCTAGATAATAAGACGATTGGTACGTATATTTACCCGATGGGGTCGAAATTGGCCGAAACGAGGAATGGATTCTCCCAAATGGCAAAAATGTACCAAAATTTTCCAGCATAACAATTATCTGCGGTAGAGTATAGCATCACCGATGGCACAGCTTTCTCTGTCTACCTTCCCCTAATCCTAAATATGAGCGGCTACACGGCCACAATAGCCAAGTCAGCCTTCAGTTCCTACGTGAGTGCGCTGATCATAAGATGTACAGATCTTCATCTTGTTTGATCTTGCAGAACTAGAAAAACCGTGCACAAGATCAGATTATGCACAAAGTGTGCCATATAAATAAACATTAAAATGATGAGTCAATACAGTCACGATAGTGAAAAAGAAGATAAAAGGGAAGATCTATTTGATAGTCAACCTTAGTCCGTGTTAGGGAAGAACCAATCTGTAAGAATCCTAAAAACTTGTTGAGCGCCTATTGCGCTCGGATCCACAAGAGATGTTTTGCAAATCTTAATACGTTTATCGCTCAGGTCCTTCTCTGGTACCAGAGCGAGGAAACGGTTTTCCAGCCACTGCCAATAGGCTGTCACACTGGTGTGACCATCGCTATCAGCAGGGCAGTCTGCAAAGTAGTCAAGAACCGAAGTTTGTTCTAGTTCTTCGTGGATTTCGTCTGCTCGAGTGAATAGCAATAAGATAAATGTCTCCCGAAAGTATTTGCTTTTGACAAGAGATCCAAAGAGCATAAGCGATTCTCTTATATGGTTGCCGTTTCGATCTTCAAGAAGGCATTTCTTGTACCCAGTTGCGTCAACCACAAATATCAATGTAGACACGTTGTCAAAAACACGTCCCCATAGCTTTCTCTCGGATCGCACTCCTGCTACGTCGAAAAGTCTGACCTCAGCTGGACTGAACTTTAGTCGTGTTTCTGAGATCCCAGTTGTCTTTAAACGAGATCTCAGAATATCCTCATGACTGGGTATGTATTCAAGGTCGCCCAACCGATGTAGATTCTTCAAAAAATATCGAAAATTACCATGCTGATAGTCCAACTTTCGCCAACAGCTCTGCACTTCTGGATCAAGCCATAAAGACTTTACAGCACATGCGAGCCTTAGAATTGGGGGGTGAAGATGATCAAGAAAATCTTCAACGTCGTCCCGGAGCGAAAAGACGGTCTGCTTATGTTGCTCGTTGTGGCCATCCCCCAAGGTAATACCAAGCTCTTCCATTTCCCCAATAATGTCGCGAAGATCCATGGCCACACTGTAAAGTATAATTTCTCTCCATTGCAGACGCTCTCGAGTGCTGAAAGCGTGTTCACTGCTCAATAATCTCAACCCCTTGAGTAAGGTACTTTTGCCACTTGCGCCCGCGCCCAACATGAGCACCTTGAGAATCTTCGCTTCCGCCGCATCCTCGGACACTGTATCATGCAGCAAGCCTGTCCTCATAGTACTAGCGGGTCGAGGAATAGAAAGCTTCCACCACGAGCGATTTCTATTGGCAAATTGGACCGTACTTTTCTTTGCGGGGCAAGATAAAGTCCCAGACTCAAGTTCGCCCTTGATAAGCTGGGAAGACTCATCTCGAGAGAGTGCATGCCCGTCGACTCGGCGTTGCTTAAAAGCTTTTGCTAAGGCCCTTTCTAAATGTACTAGCCGCCGCACATGGGATCTGCGAGCTGTTTCGTAGATAGGCGTAGCCATTAAGACAGAGTCAAACTCAAAAGCTGTGCTAAGAGCGTGGGTATCTTCCGATAGAATGCTATTGGTTTCAACTCCGGGCACGTTCACCAGGCTAATCAGGGATGACGAGCATTCCTTTGCATGTTGAAGTACCGATTGACTTTCTTCGTTAACAATTACCTTTTCTTGCTCAATCAATGTCTTGCTGTTCGAAATTTAGTGAAGAGCATTTTGAAAGGAAGGACAAATCACCATTGAATTGCTTGTAGCAGAAGTGCAAGTGCGTTGACTTGATGATCCTGATGATGTATGAGCACAGGCAATCCTATCACGTGATCCACTAGTGTACATGTATATAAGGTTCTCACCTCCATAGCTTAATCTACAAGCTTTCACCACCCAATTTCATCATCAGATCCAGGAGAGTGAAGTATTCAGCTAACTCACTCTCATTCCACAGAAATACCACTCGTCTACCCAAACTGATTTGATCTCTCTCGTCACCTTCGAATTGATCGAGTCGTCTTTGGAGTGAGAATATCAAGGGACGAAAACACTCAAGGGAGCTGCCGACCTGTACTGCAAGCTTCTGATATCTTCGATCTCTCGAAAGGTCTTTATGCGACCAAGCAGACAGTTCGTCTAGTGCTGTTTGGATCGCACAGAGCTGACCAATTAAAATTAGCAAGAGAAGAGGTGCATCTCGGAACTTAGTTTTGAGCCGGCTCAGTCGCTTTATGCTCCTAGTCACCACATCAGCAGTACCAACCACAGAGCCTATAAGACCGACTATCGTGATTGGGTCCATTAGAAAATATTCAAAATGTCATGCGGTTAGCGACTATGAGTGATTTTGAATGATTGAGGTGTTGGTCGAAGGAAGCTGTCAGTTTACAAGGAAGCTGTAAGTCCACAAGGAAGTTGTCAGTTCACAAGAAAAGTCACCCCCGTGCGATGCCTAAGACCCCCCAGTAGTTACTCGGAACCGTAATCGACCAGGCAGATTGTGGGCTTGTCGGGATACCCATTACAGGCTTGCAAATATGGTGGGTAGCCAAGAATTCTGCCTTGTGCCCACAATATTCCCGCTCCGGCCTTCGTTACAGAGGCCGCTTGTCTCAAATGACCTCGAACATGATAAGGCTCGACCAGACCATAGCCCCCCGGAAGAGTGCCGAGACATTTTTGCGGGGGTAAGAAGAGGATGCTTGGGCAAAAGAAATACTGCTTTGTCCAGTGCACGCTCTTAGCGGGTCGGCACGCGAGGCTGAGACACCCTGACGAGGCGCTCCCAAATGAGTTACCCAGTCTTATAGATGCGCAGGTCAGGAATGGAAACTACTTAGGAGTTTCTGGATAAAGTTTCTCCTAGGTAAAGGAGTGACGTATCGCTTGTTTAGAGATTCTCACTTGATGATGAAAAAATGGTGAAAGCTTGATGATAAAGCTATGGAGGTGAGGATCTATGGATATATGGCAGCTCACAACCCCTATTTCGTATTCACGTGATAGGCTTGCCCTGCTTTATATAACATGAGACATCTAAATACGCCACATACATCATCATCACTTCAACGATCACGGAGGAGACCACTTAAGTCTTTCGCAGCTGACTCGATTAAAAAGCCTCGAGCCTCTTCCCCAAAGCTTAGAACCACGAAGTCGTAAGCGTAAGTTACACAAGGACTTGGAGAGTCTGGCATTTATTAACAGGCGGCATATGTCCGTATTCATTTCGATTTTCGTGCTCGATCTGACGAAGTTCGTGAGATCGAGGCTTCGTTGTAGAATCCCCCATGGCCGCACAACCTCGTTCGACCCTCCGGTGGAGTTCAGTGACCTACTGTAGAGGTAAGTAACCTTAATAACCCCAGCTTCACCATAATCCTCCATCAACGATACTGCGAAGAGTTCACACGAATTAATTCAAGCCTTGCCGCACTCATCCAAGACCTTCAACAATGGCGCATCAGAGCACAGTCTTCAAAAAAGACTGCAATCATCGACGGCCTTACATTTTATGGATCGGCGAGGGACGAGTCGTGCAAGTGAACTGTACCCACTGCCAAGCACCACTTCCGGATGACGATGCGACTTGATGAGCGACTCTGGATCCGAACTCTTCGAAGACCACCTTGTAAGGATTGGCAACACTGTATACACGTACCCAGTCGAGAGTTGGTGCATTGCATGTAGAGAGGGAACATTACTGTCTGGTGGTAGGTACCTAAGCTGGATAGAGCTGAAAAAAGTGAACATTTAATTTGGACACAGAAGGTTGTATTAGACAAACCTAGTATAGGTAGTATAACTGACAGAGTACTACCAAGTCACGTACAAGTCTCTTTTATACCGGAGGGAGTTTGTGTTTTGTAGTCCTTCGAAGTTACAAATCTACAGCTTCATATCCTTACCAATCATAGTTTCATGAGACATTGGCCCCGAGCATAGTATCGCAGCCGGCGGCGATCCCTCAGTGTCGTGCCTTATACAGGGGCTGCAGCGACTTGCCTCAACGGGTCTGGTTTTGTGTCGATTCGATGAGCCAGAATATCAATCTTGCAATTTTCGTACTTCAATTCTCTGATTTGTATATTCCATCGTGGTGAAGTTTTTTGCTTATTGGGTAGACCGAAGGTACTGGAGCAACAACTTGACGGCTGCACTGCAAGTTGACTTGATACTCTAGAGGTACTATATCTTGGGTCTGTGCGTTTCAACATTTGGAATGAGTACTTGGATGGGATAGGTCGATCTCGAGATGCGGAGATGGCATGTCAGCGTTGAAATGGCAAGTATTGATGTTGTAACAAACAACTGAATCGGAGGAAAGAACTCAATTGACCTATCTAGGTCGCCCGAGGTGCAGGCTGTTATATAGACCTCCCTATCTGGGTGAGGGCGAAGGAAAATGAACTAATAACTACAGGGCGTAAGGATCTACATGAAGGGATCCGAGCGCGCGTGAGATGTGGTAAACACCACCTCCGAGGCTATGTTGATTGGATCTACTTCATGAACAACATCAAGTATAAAGGGTTTAGGCTCTTCGCTCCGCATCTGAACAGGTCTCAAACGTACCTAAAAGCAAACAGTCACGCCTATGATGGAGATGGGGGAGGAACAGTGGAGTTTACGGCTCGTTTGGATTCCGACTCGCTGAAAAACCCCTGTGGGGAAAAAGAGTATTCGAAACTGCGCCCAACACCATCGCAAACCCAAAAGGACGATAGCCCCAAGAACAAAGGAAAAGAAGTAGCCCTAAGTCCTCCCAAAATTCGTCGCGAAAGTGTCCCATCGCTGGGCACTGAGAGGAGGGTCTTTTGCTGTCACCCTGTGCAGCGGTCGGAGGAATTTTGAAGAGGGAGTTTTGACGGTGATGGAGACCCTGCCGGGTACCTCGCCAGTATTGTCAGCGGAAGCAAGCCGCGATTTGGGGAGAGAAGGGTTTCGTGGCATCACCCTGCGCGCCTGTCGGAGAGGAGTTTTGGCGGTGATGTAGCCCTCAAAAGGAACCTCGCCGATGTTGGCTGTAAGAGCGGTACCATGCCGCGTTTTGGGAAGAGGAGGGCTTTCTGGCATCACCCTGAGCGCCGGTCGAAGAGGAATTTTGGCGGTGATGGAGCCCTCGAAAGGTACCTCGCCAGTATTGTCAATGGGAGCAAGCCGTGAGAAGATGGGAGATCTGGGTTTTATGGCAACACCCGAACGCCGGTCGGAAGGAGAGGGGATGAGAGATCTGGGTTTCATGGCAGCACCCGAACGCCGGTCGAAGAGATGGTGAAGGTAGGACAGAGATTTGAGGGTTTTAAGGCAGCACCCGAACGCCAAGCGGAGATGAATGGGAGAGAACAACAATGGTGAACAGTTAAGAGAACCCGTGATAAAGCTGGACAATGCCACGATACCACAAGAGTAAGCCAACTACCGCCGAAGCTGTCTGGGGTCAGAATGAACTTGGGGGCGGCCGCTCCTTTTATATTCATATGTCTCCCACTAGCGATGAGTCGAATCTGCGTATCCACAAAATCTGTTCAGATACTTTGTGACTGATATTTTTCCTTTCCTAAACCCGGTAAGCAATCCCACACCAGCCTCTGATTCGTTAGAGTAAATGCTTCATCGCCCGTTCCGCTACCTTCAATAGCTTGTCAAATGAGTCGGTCAGATTCTTTACCAAGGTCTAGCATCATCTACTGGCATCATCTATTGCCTGTTGGGGCTTTGGCCCTAGCCAGATTACGCTTTATGGATAGACGCAAGTATAGCCTTTAAGCAAATCCTTGACTACTCAACGAATCCTAAGAGACAAAGACTAATCATAAGAAGAAAAAGACTTACTGCCAGGTATTTATGGATTCTGTCTACAACTGCCAGCTTTGCTTCGAAAATTAACGAGTGCTGGTAATTTCTCACCCGAGCATCAATGGCATTGGTACCTTTTACTGGAGCTTCCAGCTGGGAGACGTTGATGGGCAAGAGGTAGATTAGGGATTCTGTGCGAGAAAATGAATGCACTAGCCGAACTCAAGAGGGCTCAACAGATCTGATAAGCGTAAAAGACTACTGTATAGAGGATAGCCAGCTCATCGCTTGAGATCGTGAGTTGCGATCTGAGATACACGGTAGCAGAGATAGGCTGAATGTAGAGAGCCATTGATGAAATTCCGAGAAGTAGCGCCAATTAGTTGAGTAAACGTTAATAGATCCATAATTAGAAAGGAAGTATAAGCATGGATTAATAGAGTTGGAAAGCAAGTATCAGTGTTAACCAATAGAGTTGGAAACTTTATCTGATTGTAACACGAGGCATTGCAGGAACTTAAAAGCACCATGGCTAATGATGAGGATCTTCTCTAAGGGAATCTGAAAATGCCGAGGGGAGTACAACATTCGGATTTAAGTTGAGAGGCATTGATCATGTAGAGTACAGGTCTCGGAAGTTCAGGCCGACTGATACACAAGAGATAGGCGTGCATAATGTGGTCGAAAAGGAGGTTCGAGAGGAGCAAACAGGTTTACGTACTAGAGGTACTAAGGTATGAATCGTTAGCCGCATTACTAAGCGATCGATTCTGGTCGATCCACAAGTCCGGAAGCCCAGTTAATTTTTTCTCAAATGTCAGCACACCCGTCCGCTCCCTCTCCGCAATGGCCTTCTCCTTAGCCCACGTCTCCCCCAACTGCGCCTTGCGCATCGCATCGAGCACCGAGGTCTGTGAACCCTCCTTGAGCCAAGTAATGCAAGCAGTAGCCGAGTGCTGCCATTCTCTTTGAATCTCATGGAGGAGCTGCTACTGAAGCTGTCAAGGGTGCTGCTGCGAGGGGAGCTTTAAGCGGGCGATGAGAGTGGAATTCATCGGAAACTTTAGATTGGCGCTAGCCATCTCGGCTTTAGCCTTTTGAGTTTGCGCCATAAGAATATTTTGGCTGTTGGCAAGGCTATGTAAATTTAAAATAGCCATTCCGTCCGGGAGATGGTAAAGAAGCCTTTAGTGCAATGCGAATAACTAGAGTAGCAGACGAAAGAATTTGAATAGGTAGCATGATATGTACAGTACGTATGGGAGCCCTTCGGCATGGCGCAGACTCTTTGTAGTGAACTCGTGGCAGGTAGTCTGATTTATCAAGTAGAGTAGTGTGTTAACGTTATAGTGACACGGGGTCTTGGTACGCCATGCATTATGGCGATTGACCAACGTCTTAGAATACATGGGTCATTCACGCGCCAGAGTGCGCTTCTGCTCAATTCTCGTGGCTCATTGACTTCAGCAGCACCGCCAACCTCTGAACAACATGCCGTCAAGGTTTGCGCTTGTGCATCATCATTTACCTCATATAAAATTCGCTTCTGAGCAATTTAGGCGTATAAAAAAAACCAAAGCGTACTGCTGGATACCTAGAAGTACAATTTGGTATTCTAACTCCTGAATAATTTGTTCATGGTAGCTCACAATGCAGTGGTCCATACCATTTGAGTGGAAATATGAACTGCTACCTCGTCCTTGTCATTCAACTCTACATCTTCACCTTCGAGGATTTCTTCCACCCTTCGCTTCGCATTCTAGTCCGTCGCTTTAGCATCTCACTCGATCAATGTAGGAATCAAGATGCCTGTCTTACCTGCAACTCATCTTCTCCCAAAGTGGCAACAAAGCTCAACGTGCTGAAGCGCGCCCATATTGTCATCTTCTCCAACCATTCTGTCTTCATCACAGCTCTTCTCTGAAGTGGTACGGCAAACAGGTCTTGCTTTGGGCTATCGATAATCTCCCCAGTCTCCTGGTGCTCCCCAAACACAGCCATCCATCTTGGCCTCCGAAAGCTGTGTACCTTGTCATCCAAGCTCCATGCCAGATCTCTGACTTGCGTTTCCCACTTTGTCGCGGGCTGCCAGTCAGTCGGTGAGTTGACTTAGATATCTACGATCAGCATTACGGAGCCGTGGAATAATTGAATGACTTTGAAATTCCAATACGCACAGTCTTCTTGGTTCCATAAAAGGAATAGAACTCCGTCTGCGCATAGGACACGGCGAATCTCTCTTAAAGACTCTAGGTTTGCAAACCTTCCAACTATTACCGACTATACCTAGTCATGGCGGACTTCCGTTAACCGGCTACATATTCTTGCTAACTTACCAGTGAAAGGCCTGGCAGGCGTGAGTCATTAGGAGAAAGTCCATTCGAAATTAGAAGTTTCTCGGGGCTAATAGCGCATAGATCCGTACCTGAGCGACCACCACGGCATCGGCCCATCCTGTCGCTACATCCTTCATCTGAGCAGCTGTTCCATCAGTCGTACATACTCCCTCAAGTTCCTTACTCGCTAAAATTTGTCGCATTTGTGGATGTGGCTCGACAGCTATGATCTGCCGGCCTGCAAGCGGCATCGCGAGAAGCTCAGTAAACTTTCCAGTCCCCGCAGCTAAGTCCACGATTCGATAGTGACTTTCGCTCTTCTTGTGTAGTAGCTCCGTAAGAAGGTTGATTGTCTCTGACGGATATGATGGTCGGTACTTCTCGTAGGCCAAAGCATTGTGATAGCCTTCTTCTGCGGTTTGCTCAATAGAAAGCGCCATGACTATCTTGTAGAAAGAATGAGAGACTAGAGTACGGTAGCGCATCTCTCAAACAAATACCTGGGATACTCTAGGGTCACGTGAATCGAGGGGTACTATAAGGACGGGAGGTAAGGTACTATCTGGACTGTTGCTCTCCGCTGCAGGAACAGCGCTAAAGAACGATTGTTTGATTGATTGTACCTTCTGGTAATAATTTTGCTTGTAGCATTAACATGTTCAATAAGGGAACTCTGAGTTATGCTGAGACTGAAGCTTCGTAACCAATCTCAGTGAATTTCGGTGCGAACTTCCGGCCATGCCTATGCCGCCTTGTGATCTATGGAGGGCAAAAATCTCGCATGAGACATTTGAGATGCGCATTACTAAAGAGGCTTTTAACCCAGATTTTCGTTGGGCTACATATAGTTTTATCGTCGTTGTTTCCTCCGCCTTCGCCTTGAGGGCAAATGAGTGTGATCTTGCTCGTTCTCCAAAGCCATCGTATCAGGACTGACCAAGTTTCCTTCGTCTTTGCCGGGAATTTATCCCAATACTGGAGGTAATAGTCTAGATTTCATCAAAAATGCCGAATGATGGTAAGAAGGAGCCAGCGAATAAGCTTACTCAGAAGAGGGATACTCTCATACAGTGATCTACGGCCATCTGCTCTTACTGCTTGGAGCTGCTGGCGCTGTCTTCATGGATCTCCTTATCAAGACTTGGAGCAGCCCGTTTGAGATTACTAGCTTTGTCTTCGTTGATCTCATAGTTAAAAT
This sequence comes from Viridothelium virens, assembly GCA_010094025.1. Lineage (NCBI taxonomy): Eukaryota > Fungi > Ascomycota > Dothideomycetes > Trypetheliales > Trypetheliaceae > Viridothelium > Viridothelium virens. Next base: position 10,197 of record ML991900.1, on the reverse strand, counting down.
TTAGAGCATCACGCTTGGAGCTACTTGCACTATCCTCGTGAATCTCAGAATCCAAGTTTGGAGCGGCACGCTTGGAGCTGCTTGAACTGTCCTCCGAAATCTCATAGTCCAGGCTTGGTGCAGTCCTCTTGGAGCTACTGGCGCTATCTTCAGAAAGCTCAAAGTCAAGGCTTGGAGCTGCACGCTTCGAGCTACTTGAGCTGTCCTCGATGATCTCAGAATCCAGGCTTGGGGGGGCACGCCCAGTTAAGCTACCGGGAAGGGAGGAAAGGGGAGCTCCCACGATGGTAGTTGCAGCAGCGACCAGAACAAGAGTGATTTGGCTGGTGAAACGCATGATGAATCAAGATTGAAGTTGTGTAGGACCAGAATTAATAAGAAGTAAGTCTGCGTGGTTTTGATGGAGAATCAGATGGGTTGCTCAGGAGTTTTAACTGTACTTGCAAGGGGCCTCTCTTCCTCCAGCATCCCCGACCAAAATGGCTACATGGTTCAACGGAGTCGAGTGACTCCCTGGGCAGGCACCAATAAGAAAATCCGCGCATGCGTGATAATCCATGCTCTATATGAACGGTGAAGACCTCAATAACACGCGTCGGTCAGACTTCCTCTGCACCACATGCGGCATGTTTGAGGCAAATGCAGCGATTGCGGGTGCCTTGGATGGAGGATGCAGAGCTGTTGCCTTGTGGGCTGGAGGATGCAGCGAGCTGGAATTTAGCCTAGTCGTGATCGTGATCGTGATAGGACTGCGCAAATAAGAGAAGCAAGGAAGGTATGATAACTGAAGGGCCGAGTTACAAGCAAAGTAAGGAGAGGCGTTGAGTGCGGCACGAGCTTAGAGGTAGCGCAGCCGTTCCCGGCCAGGGTTCCGGCTCCCGGCCGTGCCAGCCGTCGATCGCTTGAAAAGCAAAGACACGAATTTCTGGTACGGTAACGCTAGAGTTACTCTATGTATAGAATCCAGAGCTCGATTGACAACGCCGCGCAATACAACATCACTTCAACCCCCTTCCAAAATACTCCAATCGAGGCTTTTAGTGCACGCTAGCACAGACGAGCCGTGACAAGGTAGGGGCCGCTCCGTCGACTGTTATTGTACAGATAAGGACCCCTATTCTATTGCTGAGACAGACATGACCCGCGAACGCGGAATCGATTGAGCAACAGCTACGATCTCTGTACCTTATCTGCAATTGTCATAGTTGTCACCGAAACAACTATAGGACTGGGTGTGTGTGACAGGATACGTTCTCCCAATCGCTCCCATCTCTTCTGCCGCTCAGTGCAACAAAAATTCTCGAAGGCAAGTATCGGCTGCTCTGATGCTAGGCGGAAAAGGCAAGAGGGCTTTCGAAGTTGATGCCTCATTAGCTACGTTTGCCTAAAAGTGCTGCTGACACGCAGAATCACATGCATACCCCAAACGGCTGTGAGTGATTGGCCAATACTATACCGATACATCTTAAAAGGCCCTTCGCAATATCCAACAATCTGCGCCTCATTGTGCAGCAAGATCTAGACTATTCGGCAAATGCATCCTTGTGACCAAACTTCTCAAAGTACCTAGTCATCACACCATGGCTGGGATGATCCGTCGGACAGAAGGCAAACTGCTCCAACTTATGCACTGGATCTTTGTACTCGTTAATATGCTCGAAGCACGAATGCCTGTCCGGATGACGTGCCCATGCAACGAGACCATCCCAGTCACGACATTCCAGTATCTGACCGTCACCAGTCTTGTGCGCCTCATTGACAGAGGGCATGGGGGTATCGTCGGCTTTGCATCTGATATCTTGCCGTAAGCTGTCGAGGCAATGATCTACGTGAAATAGAGGCACGGGATTATCCCGATTCCACGCGTAGTCTCTAATTGCCTTGCGGAGTAATTTCTGCAAATCTCGATCAGTAAAAGCTCCAGAGAGACTGAAAGAGCGGCTCACGAGGCAGTGCATGGAGTGAAATGCTTTGACCAGGTAGATACCCTTGTCATCATCCCAGAACCAGGGAACGGACCACGAAAGACCTCGTTTGTAGGCCTCTTCATACGAGAGTGCAATGACCATGGGTGCTGTGTCAATGCTCTCCCACAACTCGTCTGCGAGAGTCTCGTTATCTCCCCAATAGTCGGTCTGGGTGTGGTAGGTTACCCCCTTATCGAAACCCAAGCCACCTGAAGACGGTCAGCGAGACCGCTCAGATGAGTTATGTAGCAACTTACTATAGCGAGATGGGCATTGACTGGACGTTTGGGCATTTCTATGAGAAATTGGATGCTTCAAGAGGAGAATGTTTCCCGTGATTGAAAGCAGGAGACAGAAAGAGAAGATGAGTACAATTACACTGTTAAAAACAGTATACCGCCCCTCAGTACGCAGCTTGAATTTACCATACTCCTGGGAGTCCCCGTCAGAAAGGGAGAATGACGGTCGTCCGAGCAATTGCTCCTTGGACATGATGAGTCAGAAACGATATCGAGGACGCTTTCCAATGTAAAGAGCCGGCACAAAACGAGAACTGGAGTCCTATGAAGGTATGAGCGTCTTCAGGAGTGAGCTTGGCACTTTATAAGATCTGCCGTTACAACTTGGACAAGGTCACCCCGGGTCTTGTTTGATGGGTCCATCACACGGCAGTATATGCCTTATGCAGTCATCATGCATTTCCTGAAGGCTGACACGATAATTTTCAAGTATACCAAGCAATGGTTCGACAAGCTTTTGACGATATTTACCGCTACACAATACCCTCAAACTTACAAAACCAGTACTTCTAAAACCATGGTGGCCTCTGTTACATTGTTTCCTGCAAAGAAGACGCTGAACATGCTGAGCCTCAGACTCGTCTCAATCCTCAGAGACCACAGCAGGTAGTCACACTCATACCATGGACTTGGGAATGTTTGGCACAGATTCTTGCCTAGTAAGACCAGTTGTAACAAAAATTCCACCGTCATTATCAATACTGGGTCGCCTAGCTCTTGGCACAGCATTGACCTCTACACCATAGCCATCACTACCTTCAACTTTAGGTGGAAAGGTTGTTTCAGATGAGCTTTCGAGGTGAGCGTGACGCTGAGAGTATCGAGATCCTCCTGAAGAGCGAGAGCGAATACTAGTCATCAGATTCCTGAGCGAGTAACCAAGTCGCTCTGGATAATGTCGTGTGAACAAAGGCCAGAAAGTAGGTAGACAGGCAGCAATTATCGACAATCCAATCTCGAACATGCTCCAATATACGATAGTAGTCTGCACGCCCAGCTGATTCGGAAACAATTTTATGGTCGGATAGAGCTTGATATAGAATGCTAACCTCACGATACTTGCGATTACCGTCAGGGCACCGAAGAGAAAGACTGCTAGAACGGCTGCTCGCTTCTTCTTCGACATTTGCAGACTTAGGGTCTGTGGTTATTAGACCTTGATGAAAACTCATGTCAAGTGTTACTCACCCAGTAGATCGGCATGCAGAGAATCAAGAGGTCTATGATTACATCTGGAATGGAGAAGCCAAACGCGACATCTTTACCAGACTTGCAATGGGCTTTCGTGCTTTTAGCGGAGGACCACAATAGTTCGATACGCGGTCCGCATTGGAAAGCAACAGCGAAGAAGCCACCAAGGACCCATGCAACGACAATAAATATCATGATCCAAGAGAGAAGTCTAAAAGTCCTGGTCACGAAAATGCTCCGGTAGAAGGAGAGCACCGAGAGCTTCGAAAGTCCTAGAGTCCACAATTGCATCCAGTTCATACAAACAGCAAGTCGTTTCGTAGCGAGTAAGACCGGATCAGATTCTTCGTACCCAGATAGAGAAGTTGTGCCGGGAGACCTCATACCAAATCCTGCGGTTGCAACACCTGTGATAAGAAGGGAGGCACAACCGCAAGCGATAATCAACGAAGCTACAATCAACCAGTCATCGATTCCGTATGACGTTGATCGTACTCGTTTTGCGTGAAGCCGCAGTCCAACTGCCAAGATATCCATGATGGGAAACACTATGCCCATAGCGAGAACCTCACTTCGTGATATATCCATAAATGCTGCTGTATAGCTGGACTCCATGGCTCGCATTGGAGATGAGCTTTGGAGCTCATGAAATGAAATGAGGAATGATGCAAGTTCATGGACTGAAAGCTGCAATGAATGGATAGTCAAGCAAGGAATAAGAAGCGGAGAGAAGCAAGGTCGTGTCGGGTCAAAGACAGTAGATGGGGTAGAGCCAGCACTGCGCCGGTCGCCTCTGTGCCTTATGTTGGCGGCGGAGAGAACGCTCAACCATACGGCTCTTTGCGGGTAGCCTCTCAGGCATGGCTACCCTATAGGTCAGCACCCCCCAGCACTGTTCTATGCGGTGGACGCCATATGCGGCGGATTGCATGGGCTGTCAGGCAAATGAAAAAAGTGAGTTGTTGATCCCAGCATAAGTATTGTTCAAAAAATCAATTCTCTTGGTCCATGTCGTTATCGGTCTCGTGTTGCTGCTGCTGCCTATTGCGCGAACGCTGCCGATCGCCATACTGCTTGGTCAGTATTTCTATCGTTTCACCGCATGACCGCATCACTACACCGACGAGAATATCTATGAAGGTATACCTCGCACAATTTCATGGGCCTCTGGGTTTGAAGCTGGAACAGGGTCCTTGATGCAAGGCTTACGTAGCTGAGGATGGAAATAGTCGTGACTCTTAGAGAAGTAGAACATTACCCTGGAAATCGCGCAAGCACAGGACTGAGTTTTCTCAGACACTGAGGACCTTGCTAAGGCTGGGGGGCCGGCGGTGCCCACTCCAATGGGATTGCAAAAACTCCACAAGGTGTATCAATGGGCAATTTCAGCTACTGGTCTTGTTCAGCATTATCCTGGAGGAGAAAAGCCCCAGATGCTTGCAAATGCCGCATCCCACCAGAGCGGGTCGGCCCTGCAGGAAGACAAGCCTATTCCGACATGTGTGCTGAGAGAAGGAAAATGATAAGAAATTCAATAACGTCATCTCTTACCGACTGCTGAATTTACGCACCTGGTAAGCTAAGACGCATCCAAAGTCCTGGTCATGTTGCATTTCGGTGCTTTGCGCTGCTAAGTGCGACATTCTTAATGTGGTGCAACCGTAAGTCAGGACGTTCGGCCGTCCCCGCCGATGGAAGGTGATAAGTTCAGTAACTTATCGTTATTGGAGAAACAACACCTTCATGAGATACTTTACAGTAGGTCGCATGAGATTTTGCTTGCTCAGTCAGAATACTTGTATCGCGCAAGCGTTGAGCTATCGCACTTGGTGCATAGACTGTCAATCCATAGATAACGAAGGCAAATACGTTTGGTGGTCTCCTTTGTACTCTTGGGGGTTTCGGGTATTTGTCGTTCCGGGACTTATGAACAAAACTCCTGGATGTTGCCCTCTAGAAACCGGAAGAGGCAATACCTCTCAGATAATGTCGAACCTGGGGCTATGTTACAGTAAAGACGGAGAGAATGCCTGTCAAACCGTCAACTTACCCAACCAGTGTCTGACTTTGTTATGGAATGAGAGAAGAGAGTGGATTCTAGGACCTAGAAGGTAATAGAAGTTACAAAAACTTATTGAGTAGGGATGAGACTGCCTCTGGAGCCGCTCTAATGACTACCTCCAAGTGAAGCCGTGCTCCAAATGCCAACCTGCCAAAATAGAATGTATCGATTCTCGCTTCCGTAACATACCTTACGGCGGCTGGGGGGTTCCTCAACAGGTAATCAATACAATGTTACCTCAGTTCAGCTGTTATGACCATGTTGGCCCATGTTAAGGCGGTGTTAACATGGTCCGACAAGGTCTTAACAGTGAATTCGAAATAATATTGTATTGATTACCTGTTGAGGAACCCCCCAGCCGCCGTAAGGTACGTACCCCTAGTCAGGGAGATCAGATAACGTCAATACTTACATGCTATGGGTAGGTAGGCCAGTAAGACCTCAGTATAGGAAATTTTTCCACCAAGGAGATTTCTTTCATCAACGGAAGACGTCAGAGAATCCCGAACGTCATTAAAAGTCCCAGAAGCTAGGCCTCGATAAATTCCCAGATCATCTCGTCAGATTCCCAATTCTCGATCATGGCCAACTTCTCCACGTCGTTTTCCATCTTTGTGCCTATGGGCCGAAGTGTGGACCAATGTTTCATGATCAAGACACTTCCTCCTCCGCGCCTCTCCTTAACACGAAACTTCTCCCATTCTCTATGCCACTTTTGATCGCACACCAGTCTCCAGTGTTCGTCGCGACCCAGAAATCTTCCCGAGATAAGATTTTTGAAGCCAGACCATTCCTCATCTCCCACACACATCCAGTGAGATTCGCGCCCATGAGGTAGAGCTAGCACAATCTGCCCCTCAAACAGTGTAATAAACTCTCCGGACGAGGCAAGTTTGATGAGGAAGGTAGAGCCGGTACGAGGCTTTGGTGAACTATTTTGAATACTTCCGGAACGGTCAGCATCATGTTGAAGGCCAGCAGAGACGCTTCCTGAGGTTGCACCAGTCATGGAGGCGTTCACGTTTCTGAGTCTCAGAGCCATAACGCTGAAGTCAAGATCGCGACTGCTCTGGTGCGTACTGACAAATGTGAGGGTATTCAAGGGAATCAATGCTGTGCTCTAGCACTCACAGGATCTACAGAAACGAAGTAACACACAAGAGAGGGGTTGAGGCTGAAAGTACAAACGAAAGTACAAACGAGAGTACAAACGCACAAGAAGAGGTGCAGCACAGGGAAAGGCGCTCATCAGGTGTCTTCGTGATTGTCCCATTTCGATGCTATTTTTGGGAAATCTCTGACGTGTAGGTCGATTATACAGCTTGAGACGAATTGAAGCAAACTACTAGGACAATTTCTGTAATTCTGACGCCTGAATCGATAGGGTAAAGATTATGTCAGCAGGGGCTTGCGAGGCTGGTCAGCCTCCCCTTCCATGATGTGGCGCAGCATTCCGTGGTCCTAGAGTACGCTTTCAACTGTATTTGTTGCACATCCCTTCGCAAGGACTCCAGCAGCAATTCTTTGGTTTCGTTCCACGAGCGCAACGCTTGAGTTAGAACAAATAGGCTGTCTCTGAGACCGGATCCGTCGTGCGATGTATTGAAATCGGCTTCAACCTCCTTATCAGACCAGCGCAATGAGGACATCCGATGGTTGCTGGACGTGCCGAGTTCGGCGGAAGAAATGCGATGAGAATTACCCTGTATGTGATGCGTGCACTGCACTCGGTATCACATGCCATAACGACCAACACAATAGACCGGAGTGGATGGACGGTAGTGTGAAGCAAGAAGAGATGGCTCAGCAGCTCAAACGCGAGGTCAAAGAAAGGGCGCATTCCCGACGTGGGGAGCGTGTGTTTAACGTCTCTGGCGACTACATCTCACATGCCGAAGCTACAACTGGCCAACTGACAGCATTACCAAACAATACGCTCAGGAGTGCGGCAGCTCCGATATGTGATCTCTTAAAAGCAATTCCAGAGGTTCACAATAATGAGTTAGAGCTACCCCCGGAGACGTCCTGGCTCGGGGTCCAACACGCAGTTCACGGCATCCATAGAAGCCAGGATGCATGCGGACGCATGGTCTTCGAAGGATCTGACACTGCCCTCTTGATGTTCTACCTAGAAAAAGTGCTTCCTTTCCTGTTCCCTTTCTACCACCCCCCCCTCCTCCAAGGCGGCAAAGCCTGGATCTTAGAGATGATGATAAGAAGGCCATTAGTACGGAAAGCCATTCTCTGTCAGAGCTTCTATTTTTCTTTCGCGTGGGGAACGACTGGTGATGAAGCGGCTTGGAAGAAAGTACTCACACAAACCGGTGATGCCTTTGGGGTACTGAGGCAAGCACTGCAGATTATCAGTGACTCACATATTGCAGAACATCTACACGGCGCTGTACGGATCATGGCAAGCATCATGCAGCTGCAACGATTCGAGACTGCCGTCTTGAGCTTTGATAGCTGGCAGGTACACCTCAATGCCGCTCTGGCTCTTTTTACACAGCTGCTCGACAGTGTTGGTACAGAGCAATCGGTAGGGCACGATACACGCTTTAATGCTGTCGTGAGCCGTCTAGGCCCGTCGTCATCGACCTTGTCCACACAATCTGTCCAGCTTCCAACTGCTGAACAAGCTGCCTTTCGTTTCTCCTCTGCTTTAGTGATATTAGATGATATTATTGCCAGCACAATGCTTCAAGAGCAACCCAGACTCTACGAGTACCACCTTAGCCTTCTGAAAGGAAGCGAAGGTACCGAATCTCCTATCAATCTCGAGGCTGTTATTGGGGTCCAAAATCTAGTCTTGCTAGGAATCAGCGAGGTAGCTACGCTTGATGCGTGGAAACAGCGATGTAGGGTAGCCGGGAGCCTCGATGTCATTGAGCTGGCTCACCGTGCTATGGCTATCAAAGAGCCGCTTTTAGCCCATCTCAGACGCTTGGAGGCCGAATCCGAACCCGCAGTTGATCCGAAAGAGAGTAGCGGGCTGCTGGATGTTGTCGCAGCATCTGCCTACCAGCCATCAGAAATACCCGCCATCCAGGGCTACCTGATTACGCGTGTCTGGGCTCATGCAGCGCTCATTTACCTATCTGTTGTTGTGTCTGGATGGCAGGTTGCCAGCGCTGACGTACGTCATAACGTCGATCGAATCATCGAGCTGCTGAGTACGATATCGCCGCCGGCAATGCTGCGTACGATGGTGTGGCCATTTTGCGTCGCAGGCTGTCTTGCGGAACCAGCTCAGGAGACTCAATTGCGCCGAATGGTGGACCCACTGCCCCTAAGCGTCTTCGGCACTGTACATAAGGCGCTTAGGATTATGGAGAATGTATGGCAAAGTAGGGACGTAGGAGATATTACGACCCGCGACCTTGCAGCGTGCTTCAGAAGCCAAGGCGATGTAATACTACTGTTGTAAAGGAGCAGTCATACAGCATTTCAATTGCTTTCAGGGCACTTGATTGAGTCCTTATCTATGAGAGTCATCTGATATTTACTTTTGGTATGTTCTCATTTCTTCTTCGATTTACTACTCAAATTTGACATAACCGTTGCCTTTCACGAACGTCGCGTGCCACGGAACGTTCTCATGATTTGCCAACTGTGTATAGAACTCGGCATGTGCGGAGCCGTCAAGCGTCTGGCCCTTGAACTTGCCGTCTCCGTGACGCTCATCTGCGTAAAAGAATCTGGCGAAACGCGTATATCAGAAACAGTCCACGCGGAGCTTCACTTTGAGAGACCTACCGAAACCCTTGGGCCGAGTACATCGCATCGGCAACGCCGATCCAGAATGCGGACGCCGACCTCCCCATGCCTAAATCCATCATCAGCGGCATGGGCACGATGGAGACGTTCATGATATTGCCGGTGTATATGAACGTCTTCTTGGTCTCCTTCGGCAGCGTCTCCCATCCACTGACAGCCTGCTGCGCTGCGACGTAAGGGCTGACAGTGTTAACACTCAAATCTGAGGCAACACTCTCAGCTGGTATTGAAAACATGGAGTCCTTATCGGGAGTGCTCGTGAGCGCCGCCGCGTTGTAGATGACGACGCTGGGAGAGGCACGGAATTCGGCTCTGACTGCGCTGAACAGTGCCGGGATCGAGTCGGGCTTGGCAAAGTCTGCTTTGAGGGAGAGAATCCCGTCGGTTGTCTTCAAGCCTTTCCTGGACGCAATAGCGACCCTGTAGCCATTACTGGCAAATTTCTCAGAAACGGAGGCACCGATCCTAGGTCCAGCTCCGAGAACAAGCACAACGGGCTTTGCTGCCATTGCGCCTTCTTTTAGTCGATGGTGAGAATTGACCTCGAGGAATTTGGTTTAAGAAGAATCTCAGACAAAGAATAGAGGATCTGAGAAACCTTGAAGGCATGATGTCTTCTTTTTATACTACGCAGGGTCTGCATACATTGATGCTACTTTGGGTCCATTCGCCCTATTTTTCGAGGATTTGCAATCAAAGAATTGGGTTGAGAAGCTGCAAGCCGCACTCTGGAAGGTTGGACAGGGATTCGCGCCAAGCTGAGGATGACCCTGCATATCGCGCGCGGGAATGACAGCATACGATATACGTCCGGCCCACCTCCTGCAGGCCACCCTCTCCTGCAGGCTCTCCACATCCTACGCTCCACCCTTTCAATTCATTATAGCTCCACCACCACTTT
>ML991899.1:13165-34608 GCA_010094025.1 Viridothelium virens | reverse complement strand
TGGATGAAGTTACAGATCCTAGTTTATCAATATTAGCAGAAGGTCACCAATGATATTGAAGTTACCAATATCCAGACTTTTTAAATAATGAAGATGAATTTATAGAGTTTGATTCTTATTTAGTACCAGAATCAGACTTAGAAGACGGAGCACTAAGAATGTTAGAAGTAGATAATAGAATTATATTACCTGAACTAACACATGTAAGATTTATAACAACTGCAGCAGATGTTATTCATTCCTTTGCTTCACCAGCTTTAGGTCTTAAATGTGATGCTTATCCAGGTAGATTAAATCAAATGTCTGTTCTTATAAACAGAGAAGGGACATTTTATGGACAATGTTCAGAAATATGTGGTATATTACATAGTTCTATGCCAATAGTAATACAATCTGTTTCTTTAGAAAAATTTTTAATTTGACTACAAGAATTATAAATTTAATGTTATTATATGCATCCCTATATCTATTATTATAATGTGGTATTACTTATAGGAGAGATAAAAGTATACCATACTCAAGAGCTACAATACTTTTATTTTTGTACTTTTTTTTTAAGTAGATGTGTTAATATTCTAGAATATTGTTTAATTGCTCATCTAAGCCACAGGCATTTATATGTTTATTTTTACAATAAATGCAATAACTAAGTAAATTATGTCTTACCTCTATAATAGGACAATGTTTTTTATATCTTTTTATAGAAAAGTTAATATATAATATATTAATATTGTTTAATATAAATATAGGTAGTATTGCCTTAAAATATTTTAAGCCTAATTAAACATTTTTATTTAAAAATTTTAGGTTATCTACTTATATATTTAAATTGTTAAACCCCAATTTTACATTTAATGTAAATTCGAGTTTATTAAATATTATATATATTTTTCTATTTTTAGATAAAGCTTTAAAATGTTAGATTAAATAACCAAATATTCTAACTTTTAAACTATATAAAATACTATAAAAATTAATAGCTATACTTTATATTTCAGCTATGTAATAGTTTAATATTAAAAAAGGATTATTTATATTTTTTTTATATCTAGAAAATTAATAAAAAGGAATTTTTAAGTTATATATATTAACTGAAATTAATACTAATGGCTATAAGAGTGAAATATTAGATATTTTATTTTTAATCTGTATATTGTTTGGTATTTTTGTTATTATAACTAAAAATCCAATAATATCAGTTTTATGTTTAATTGGTTTATTTGTGTCAATATCAAGTTACTTAATAATACTAGGTTTAAATTTTATAGGTTTATCTTATTTATTAGTATATGTTGGTGCAGTTTCCATTTTATTTTTATTTATATTGATGTTGATTAACATAAGAGTTTCTGAACTTATAACTGAAACCAATAATAGTATACCTTTAGCTTTTATAACTGGTACTATTTTTTATTACTTTGTTAATATTATATTACCTTATAATTTTATAAGATTAAGTACATATATTAATAAACTTAATCTATTTTTTAATTATTTATTATATTCTAATAATAATGAAATAAATGAAAATTTAGATAATACTAATAATATAATATATGTTATATCTAATGTTTGAGATAATAATTTATCAGAAAATATCCATATTACTAGTATAGGTAATATTATGTATACAAATTATTCTATATGACTTATAATAACATCAATAATATTACTATTAGCTATGGTAGGTTCTATTGTTATAACCTTAAAACAAAGAGGTTAGATATAAAATATAAATTAAAATTGTAAATACTAAATATAATGTTATCATCTAAATGATAGATTTATATAATAAATCTAAAGAAAGATACTTTACTTTATATACATATATAATATAAAGAGTATAATTTAATGGGTAAAATAGGAAGCTTCAAACTTCAAAATACCAGTTCAAACCTGGGTACTCTTGCTTTTTAATATTTATTAACTTAAAGGTAAAGATTCCTTAACTTAAAGGTAAAGTATACTTTTGATAAGAGTAGGATTAGCGTTCGATTCGCTAAGGAATCCTTAATTTTAATTTAAAAGTTTAGTATTTAAATTGTTAAATTAAAATGTGATATAGAATATCTAAAAAAAAAAAATAAAGATAATATGTCTAATATAATAAGAAGTAATTTCCAAGCACATCCTTTTCATTTAGTATCGCCGTCACCTTGACCGGTTTATAGCAGTATTTCTTTATTGGTTCTTACAACATCAGGTGTTTTAACTATGCATGGTTTTTATACTATTGAATTTTGTTTAATCCTAGCCTTACTTACATTAATATTTACAATGTCTTTTTGATTTAGGGATATCATATCTGAGGGTACATATTTAGGAAATCATACTTTAGCAGTACAAAGAGGTTTAAATATGGGTGTTGGTTTATTTATTGTATCAGAAGCCTTTTTTTTTCTAGCCATTTTTTGAGCTTTTTTTCATAGTGCATTATCACCTACTGTTGAATTAGGTGCACAATGACCACCTATGGGTATAGAGTCCATTAATGCTTTTGAATTGCCTTTATTAAATACAATTATTTTATTATCATCAGGTATAACAGTAACATATGCCCACCATTCCTTAATACAAGGAAATCGTAGTGGTGCTTTATATGGTTTAGTTTTTACAGGTATATTAGCTATTATATTTACTGCATTTCAAGTAATAGAATATTCTGTTTCTAGCTTTACCTTATCTGATGGTACTTTCGGTTCTTGTTTTTATTTTGGAACAGGGTTTCATGGTTTACATGTTATAATTGGAACAGCTTTCTTAGCTGTAGGTTTGTGAAGAGTTTTAGCTTATCATGTAACTGAAAATCACCATCTAGGTTTAGAGGCGGGTATATTATATTTACATTTTTTAGATGTTGTTTGATTTTTTTTTTTTTTATCTATATATTACTGAGGTTCATAAGTACCTATTATATATATATGTATATAAGATTTTATATCACTATACTAAATACTTACTATGAGGAAAACCTACTTAAAGGGTATAGTTACTGATATGGCATTGTATGGTGCAGCTAAATTTCAAGTTAACACCTAGTAATATGAAAGCTCTTAAGACTTTTTTTACTAAAAATCACAAATTTATGTAGTGAAACAATAAATAAGCTTATTCTTATCTAAAATAAACTTTTATTTAGTTAAATATATATAAGCTTATCTAAAATAAATAATAATATATGTATTTTTTTTTTTTGAGTTTGATGATGGCTCTGATTGAACGCTGTACAAATGCTTGACACATGCTAATCGAACGCTATTTTTATTAATATTTTAAAATAGAGTGGTGTACAGGTGAGTATTTGATATTTTGGCTACCTTAGAGTAAGGGAAAAAATCCCTTATATAAATATTTATTATAATAAATAGTAAAAAGGAAATAAGAAATATTTTCGCTCTAAGTCGATTATAAATATCCACGGTAAGGTAGTAGTTAAGGTAATGGCTTAACTAGCCTAATATCGTAGTCGTAACTGAAAGGTTTATCGACCACATTGGGTCTGAAAAAACCCCAATATGTATAGTACAGCAGTGGGGAATATTGGTCAATAGCCTAACGGCTGAACCAGCAATTTGTGGGAATGCCTTTTTATTTTAATAAAAAGAGTATATTAGGTTTAACTTTATATATTATTTTTATTAAATTAAGAATTCAATACCTTTGAATGTAATTCTAGATAAAATATTGATAATGACAAAGTTTTATCTATATGTCTTGACCAAATCTTGTGCCAGCAGTCGCGGCAACACAAGGAAGACAAGTGTTATTCATCTTAAATCGGTTTAAAGGGTACCTAGACGGTGAATTAGGCCTTAAATGGAACGTTTTTACTAGAGTTATATATGCATGAGGACTGTGTGAGTATTACCAGAGTAGAGATGTAATTTTTTGATACTGTTAAGACTGGTAAAGGCAAAAGCAAACCTTTATATATTAACTGACGTTGAGGGACGAAGGCTTGGGGCGCAAACAGGATTAGATACCCCAGTAGTCCAGGCAGAGAATTATGAATGTCATAGAATAGATATAATATTTATCCTATAAATGAAAGTGTAAGCATTCCACCTCAAGAGTAATGTGGCAACGCAGGAACTGAAATCATTAGACCGTTTCTGATACCAGTAGTGAAGTATGTCGTTCAATTTGTTAACCCTCAAAAAACCTTACCACAATTTGAATATATTTAATAGATATATATTTTTATATCTTTATTTATACAAGCGTTGCATTGTTGTCTTCAGTTAATGTTGTGAGATTTTGGTTAGATTCATTAAATTAACGTAATCCTATATTCTATTTAAATATTAATAGATTAGTTCACCGCTATATTGGATATTGATAACCGGGAGTAAGACTAGTCGTAATGACCTTAATATTGTGGGCAATGAGACGTGCCACATATGCCTAAACAAAGGGGTGCAAAAATGCAAATTTTAGCTAATCCCTAAAATAGGATATAAAATAATATGGATTGTAGTCTGTAATTCGACTACATGAAAAAGTAATTACTAGTAATCGTGTATCACTATGGCACGGTGAATATTATCTCAGATAGGTACTAACCACTCGTCAGGCGCTGAAAGGAGTATGTGCAATAAGTTTGGTTAATGTTTATATATTTTATATTAATAGTTTTAGGTATACAAACATAGAATCTTCGTATGCGTGACTCTAATTAGTGTTAAGTCGAAATACGGTTCGTGTAGTGGAAATTGCACGGGATTAATTAATATTAACAACAAATCTTTAAAAGGAAGGTTCCGTTTGTTGGTATGACGGGTTGAGCTGTAAACTCAATAGTTAAGGCTGTCAAAGGTTCAATTCCTTTTCTTCCTATTTTTAAACTAATATTTAATAAAAATAGTATAATAAAACAAAATAATAATAAAATAACTACTATATACAAGAAAAATAATAATTTTAATAGTAATAATGAGAATACTTAAAAGTAACCCTTTATTTAGATTAGTAAATGATTTTTTAGGTGATGCACCACAACCCTCTAACTTAAGTTATATGTGAAATTTTGGTTCTTTATTGGCACTTTGTTTAGTTATACAAATAATAACAGGTGTTACTTTAGCAATGCACTATAACCCTAGTGTACTAGAAGCATTTAATTCTGTTGAGCACATTATGAGAGATGTTAATAATGGATGATTAATACGTTATTTACATTCAAATACAGCATCAGCTTTTTTCTTCTTAGTTTATTTACATATAGGAAGAGGTTTATTTTATGGGTCATATAAAGCACCTAGAACATTGGTTTGAACTATTGGTACAGTTATATTTATCTTAATGATGGCTATAGCTTTCTTGGGTTATGTATTACCTTACGGTCAAATGAGTTTATGAGGTGCAACCGTTATAACTAACTTAATGAGTGCTATACCTTGAGTTGGACAAGATATAGTCGAGTTTATTTGAGGTGGTTTTTCTGTTAATAACGCAACTTTAAATAGATTTTTTGCTCTTCATTTTGTATTACCGTTTGTATTGGCTGCATTGGTCTTAATGCATTTAATAGTATTACATGATGGTGCTGGTTCAAGTAACCCATTAGGGGTATCAGGTACTTATGATAGATTACCTTTTTCACCTTATTTTATATTTAAAGATTTAATAACAATCTTTTTATTTATATTAATTTTATCTATCTTTGTTTTTTTTATGCCTAATGTTTTAGGTGATAGTGAAAATTATGTTATGGCTAATCCTATGCAAACACCTGCTGCAATAGTACCGGAATGATATTTATTACCTTTCTATGCTATATTAAGATCTATACCTAATAAATTATTAGGTGTTATAGCTATGTTTTCTGCTATTATTATATTATTAACTCTACCTTTTATGGATTTAAATAAGGGGAATGGGATCCAATATAGATCTATAAGTAGAATAGCTTTTTTTATATTTGTAGCTGATTTCCTGTTGTTAATGAAATTAGGTGCAGTTCATGTAGAAAGTCCTTTTATAGAGTTAGGACAAATCTGTACTATAATATATTTTATGTATTTTCTAATAATAATACCATTTATTTCTCTTTTAGAAAATAGTTTAGTTGATTTAAATAACAACTAAAAAAATATATATATATATAGTTTAGTTAAATAAATAACAACTAACAAATTAACAAATCTATATATATATATATTATACATAAATGTTTGGTAATAAACATATTTTTTTTCCTTATAAAAAATAATAATTTTGAATAAAAATATAATAATATTTATATTTCTAATTTGTCTATTCTGTTATGTTTTTATTCCTATTGATATGTTTACTTTATTTAGTTCAAGTTGTATAAACGATTTATATAGTAAAATTTATTTATGTTTTGATCTTTTTATACCTAAAGATATCATTATTCAAATAAATTTTCTAGAACCGCAAGAATTCCCATATCCAGAACCACAACCCGCACCATATCCAGATCTAGATCCATATCCTCCAATGTATGGGGATGTAGATGATATATATGATGAGGATGAGGAGATTGAAAGACCAGGTTTTCCTGAAGCTCCTGATGAAATTTAGTTAGTTAGATCTATCTTTTATATTAAAATTTTTAATACAACTATAATAATATATAGTAATAAACATATCTTTTCTAAGTACAAAAAATATAAATAATGTTTTATACACTTGAATTAAATAAAGAAAACTACAATAGTCCCCTAGATCAATTTGAAGTTAGAGATTTATTAAGTATAAAAGCACCAATCCTAGGGGATATAAATATTTCTATAGCTAATATTAGTTTATACTTAATTATAGCTACTTTTATCGCTTTAGCGCTAAATATAATAACTAGTAACTATAATAAAGTAATGTTAAACAGTTGATCTATAGGACAAGAATCAATATATCATAC
This sequence comes from Viridothelium virens, assembly GCA_010094025.1. Taxonomy (NCBI): domain Eukaryota; kingdom Fungi; phylum Ascomycota; class Dothideomycetes; order Trypetheliales; family Trypetheliaceae; genus Viridothelium; species Viridothelium virens. Next base: position 27,725 of record ML991899.1, on the reverse strand, counting down.
AGTTATTGGTATAGTAAAAAGCCAAATAAATGAAAAAAAAGGACAAGTTTATTTTCCTTTTATCTACGCATTATTTACATTTATATTAATAAATAATTTAATAGGTATGGTACCATATAGTTTCGCTTCAACAAGCCATTTTATTTTAACATTTTCACTTAGTTTTACTGTTGTTTTAGGTGCAACTATATTAGGTTTTCAAAAACATGGTTTAAAATTCTTCTCTTTATTTGTACCTTCTGGGTGCCCTTTAGGACTATTACCCGTTTTAGTTTTAATTGAATTTATATCATATTTAGCTCGTAATGTATCATTAGGTTTAAGACTTGCTGCTAACATGGTTAGTGGGCATATGCTCTTAAGTATTCTTAGTGGTTTTTGCTATAATATGTTTAGTTTAAGTATCTCGTTAGCTGCAGGTTTACCTATACTATCCTTTATTACATTATTTTGTGGTTTGGAACTTGCTATCTCTTTTATACAGGCATACGTGTTTGTAGTTCTTTCAGCTTCTTATATAAGAGACTGTTTAGAATTACATTAATTGACCATAGACCTATATCAGGGCAATATTAATTTAGACAAAATGGGATACTTAAAGGGTACACCAGTAAAAAAGTTAGACGTTTCGCTTTCGTGAAAACCGGCTCTCGTTGTTATTCTAGTAAAGTAAAAGACACTAGCTTACTATTTTTGAAAGTGTAGGGTTGGCTGCTAGATATTTAGGCATACGTCAACCTAGTATATCCCTATATATAAAAGATAAAAAAGATTAAGCAATTTAAATGTCTAATCTTTAATTTTATATGATAGCAAAAAATTATCTTTAGTTAAACTAGAAAGCGTAAATATAGATCAAAAATATTAACTAAACGTTTTTATTGTATTTATTGTATTTATTGTTCACATCTAAGTGATATTTTAAATCTTATTAAATATTTTGGTATAGACCTTAATAGGTAAATGAAAAATTAATGCTGCTTAAACTGTAAGTTAAATTTTTATTTATAGAGAGTTAAATTTTTAAAACAAAACAGTATATATAACATAAAGTAAAAATTTTATGTGCAAAATTTTATTAATAGTTTATATACCATTATTATATACTTAAATATATAAATTAATATAAATTTTTATATTTTTAATATAAATTAATTTAATTTTTTAATACAAATTTATTTAGTGTAAGTGAAAGTAAATAGTGTATATTTATTTATGTTAGTGTTTGTATATATTTTTAATATAGGAAAAGAATTTGTTGTATTATAGAGTACCTATCCCTCTTAATGTTTATTGTAATTAACCTTTTTTTTTATTAATGCGTTGTGTTTATTACTTTTTTTATAGTACAGAGAATATCCGATTTATCCTACCTTTAGTTATATCGACATATTGTAGGTAAATACTACCTATATCTTTAGTTATATTATCAATAAATCTTTTTAAATATTGTATTATTTGGTTCACTGTATATTTTACAACATAAAATATAATAATGGTAATATAATATATGAAACAATAAGAATTAGTTATATTACAAGATAATACACAAACAGGAGGGGTAACTTGGAAAATAAGTTTAAATTTAAAAATTCTGCAAGTAAACGAATTTTGTTTCTCGCAAAATAGTCTATATACTATCATTTAGTAATATAAAAATACAATTATATTTAAAATTTTTATTTTTTAATTTATATTAGATTCATATAAAATACTATGTAAATTATATAAAGCATTTATGGTAAATCCTGTTCTTGATTATATGCAACAAGTTGCTTATCAATCAGACGTTATTTTGGTACTTATTAATAATTTCGACCAACTAAGTACATATCATCTTATGTCTAATTTTTCAAAAATCTACATAGATTTTAATGCTAAAGCTTCATTTGTCTCTGATTCTAATAATATAGCATTAGAGGATAAAATAAACAAAGAAAATAGTAGAATAGCTATGTATTTAGAAATGATGGATCTTAGACACCCTATAATGAGAAGTCATGTTAGATGACCACTAGAAGGTGGTAACGCTGATGGTATATATACTCGTACTTATGGTAAATTTTATACAAAAGGTTAACTATTTATCTCAGGTATATCTATAAATCCTGTTTTAATAGGGCAATTCTTTTCATATGCTATCTTAGGTTTTGCCTTTTCAGAGGCTACAAGCATAATTATAGCTACGTCATAAATAATGATGTTAAGAGAGCTTAGCTTAATAGGTAAAGTATGTGACTTTTAATCACCATGATATGGGTTCGAAACCTGTAGCTCTTAAAGAAAGTTAGTAAATAGATTAACTTTTTACTATTGATATATAATATAAATAAAAAAAAAAGATGAATTTGTCACTAATACTATTTTTAATAGGTATATTAGGTTTTGTTTTAAATAGAAAAAATATTATTTTAATGCTTATATCCATTGAAATTATGTTACTAGCTATTACATTCTTAATTTTAATAAGCTCATTAACTTTTGATGACATATTAGGTCAAATATATGCCATATATATTATCTCTATAGCTGGAGCAGAATCTGCTATAGGTTTAGGTATATTAGTAGCATTTTATAGATTAAGAGGAAGTATAGCTATAGAATATAAATAATGTATTTATCAATAATAATAATACCCTTATTAGGGTCAATCTTGTGTGGGTTTTTTGGTAGAAAAATAGGAGTAAAAGGTGCACAATTAATAGCATCTAGTTCTATATTAATAATAACAATTTTAGCAATAATTGTATTTTTTGAAGTAGGATTTAATAATATACCTGTATCGATTGAGGTATTTAAATGAATTGATTCTGAATCAATAAATATATGATGAGGTTTTAATTTTGATAGCTTAACAGTATCTATGTTAATACCTGTATTAATTATTTCATTTTTAGTACATATATATTCAATAGGTTACATGAATAATGATCCACATAATCAAAGGTTTTTTAGCTATTTAAGTTTATTTACTTTTATGATGATTATCCTAGTTACAGCTAATAACTTCTTATTAATGTTTGTGGGATGAGAAGGTGTAGGTATTTGTTCATACCTTTTAGTAAGTTTTTGATTTACTAGAATAGCTGCAAACCAAAGTTCCATTTCAGCACTTTTAACCAATAGAGTAGGAGATTGTTTTTTAACAATAGGTATGTTTGTTATGATATGGTGTTTTGGTAACATTGATTATTCAACAGTATTTTCACTATCTCCGTATATGAGTGAAAATATAATTACTTTAATTGGTGTTTGTTTGTTAATTGGTGCTATGGCTAAGAGTTCTCAAGTAGGATTACATGTTTGATTACCTATGGCTATGGAGGGTCCAACACCTGTTAGTGCTTTAATACATGCCGCTACCATGGTAACAGCAGGTGTTTATTTATTAATGCGTGCTTCTCCTTTAATAGAATATAGTTCAACAGTATTAATACTCTGCTTATGAATAGGTGCATTTACTACTGTATTTAGTTCACTAATTGGTTTATTTCAACAAGATATTAAAAAAGTTATAGCATATTCTACAATGAGTCAATTGGGTATGATGGTTATAGCTGTAGGTTTATCTTGTTATAATATAGCATTATTTCATTTAATTAACCATGCTTTTTATAAAGGATTACTTTTTTTAGGGGCAGGTGCTGTAATACATGCTGTATCAGATAATCAAGACTTTAGAAAATATGGAGCATTAATAAAATTTTTACCTTTAACATACTCTGTTATGTTAATAGCATCTCTTAGTTTAGTTGCATTTCCATTTATGACAGGGTTTTATTCTAAAGATTTTATACTTGAGTCAGCATATGGGCAATTTTATTTTTCTAGTACAGTTGTATATTTTATAGCTACTATTGGTGCTATGTTTACTACCTTGTATTCTATTAAAGTTTTATATTTAACTTTTTTAACAAATCCTAATGGACCTTTAATTAATTATAAAAATGCACATGAAGGAGATATTTTTATGAGTTTACCTTTAATTATATTAGCCTTGTTTTCTATATTTTTTGGTTATATAACTAAAGATATTTTTATAGGATTAGGTTCTAACTTTTTTTCTGATAATAGTTTATTTATACATCCTTTAAATGAAATTTTATTAAACACTGAATTTGCTGTACCTTTACTATTTAAACTAATACCTTTAATATTTACTGTATCATTAAGTATACTTTCTATATTTTCCTTAGAATATTTAGAAAAACTTGTAGTAAACTTTAAATTATCTAATTTAGGTTATAATATATATGGTTTTTTTAATCAACGGTTTCTAATTGAACTTTTCTACAATAACTATATAACTAACTTAATATTAAAGCTAGGAGGACAAACTACTAAAGTTATTGATAAAGGTTCGATAGAGTTATTAGGTCCTTATGGTCTAGAATTAGGTTTAGTTAATTTAAGTAGAAATATAGCAAGTTTAGATACAGGTATTATTACATCATATGCCTTATATATTTTAATTTGTTTAATTTTTTATATTTTAATCCCTTATTTATCTATTATAAATAGCATATTATTAATTATAATAATATTTGGATTATTAACTATCACTAGTTAAATTAAATAAAAAAGATAAATAATAAAAGTTTTCTATATATCTAATATAATTTTATATTTATAAACTTACTTTATTACCTTTAAAAGGTAATGTTTAAATAAAAAAGTATAATATTAAAGTTATGTTTCATAGCTCTTTAGTTAGAGTATATTATAAATATATTATATATATATTATAAATATATTATATTTTTATATATATTATAATTAATAAATAATATTTAATAAAAATAGTATAATAAAACAAATTAATATAATAATATATTAAATATTACTATAAAAAATGATAATACTTAAAAGTAATCCTTTATTAAGATTATATTTTTATTTACTGGTTGCTGCATTACTACACATTGCCATTGTTTTGCTATATATTTATTTAAGGGTGAATTAATTACAACAGTATATGCAGATGTAGCCCCATTAACAGACCAAGTCTATAGTTTTTGAAATTGTTTTAAAAAAGCTATGACGGCTGCCGCACAGTGTAGTAATTAAAGTTAAATTACATTTCAAGAAATAATGGATGAAAGATATCTATTTCATGAAACTAGGCAACATATATATAAGACTCTTGTTAAGCATATATGTCCTACTATGGGTATAGGTTTTATAGCCTTTACTAATCAAGGTGGTAACTTTATACACCAGCTTTAAAACAACTATTAAATTGGTAAACATAAATATAATAAATATTATATATATAATATATTTGTTAAATTTAAATAGTAAATAATATTTAATAAAATTAAGAAATTAGCTTAATAGGTAGAGCAGCCGTTTTACACACGGAAGATTGGGTGTTCAAATCACTTATTTCTTATTTATAAAATTTAATAGCTTCTATAGCTCAAAGGTAGAGCAGGTTACTGTTAATAACCCTATATATGTTCGATTCATATTAGAGGCGTAATTTAAGCGTGTTAATTTAATGGTAGAATATTATGATACGGCCATAATAGCATAAGTTCAAATCTTATACACGTTGTATATTTATCTTACTTTGTGATTATTATTAGAAAGTCAACAATCACTTAAATAAATAATTTAAGTAAAAACTTTGGTATTTTATAGAAAATAAAGATTATAAAAATTATAGATTTGTTATATGATTATGAGAGATAAGGCCTTTATACGCTTTTTAAAAAGATAAATTAATATTTATTTAATAGAAACATCCTTATTTATATCCAAAGTAATTTAAATAAACATATTTTGTATATATACCTATATATTTTTATTTATACATAGGGATATGTAGTAAAAGGTTTTACACTCTAATTGCAGATTAGATAAATTAAAGGTTCAATTCCTTCATATCTCTTTATAGATTTATGTTTATATATTTTTTTTTATCAAAAACGATATCTAGTTAACTTTCATACATATTTTTAACATTTAATTAATATATATATTTTACTTGACTAAAAATAAGAGAGTATTGAGTATTAAAATACGAATATTTATCTATATAATTATAAAGTCTAAATTTACTTATTCAATTTTTTAACAAAATGCTTAATTATAAAATACTAAAAAGTAGTTCAATATCATTATGAATGGAGAGATGGTTTTTATCTTGTAATGCTAAAGATATAGGTACATTATATTTAATATTTGCATTATTTTCAGGTTTAGTTGGTACAGCTTTTTCTGTACTGATAAGATTAGAATTATCGGGTCCTGGTGTACAATATATAGCAGATAACCAATTATATAATAGCATAATAACTGCACACGCAATAGTTATGATATTTTTTATGGTTATGCCTGCAATGATAGGAGGTTTTGGTAATTTTTTATTGCCTTTATTAGTTGGTGGTCCTGATATGGCATTTCCTAGACTAAATAACATAAGTTTTTGATTATTACCACCTAGTTTAATATTATTCTTATTTGCTAGTGTAATAGAGAATGGAGCTGGAACAGGTTGAACTCTTTATCCTCCTTTATCTGGTGTACAAAGCCATAGTGGGCCTAGTGTAGATTTAGCTATATTTGCTTTACACTTATCAGGAATAAGTAGTTTATTAGGTGCTATGAACTTTATAACTACAATACTTAATATGAGAAGTCCTGGTATAAGATTACATAAATTAGCTTTATTTGGTTGAGCTGTAGTAGTAACAGCTGTTTTATTATTATTATCTTTACCTGTGCTAGCTGGTGGAATAACTATGATTTTAACAGATAGAAACTTTAATACATCATTCTTTGAAACAGCTGGTGGTGGAGATCCAATATTATATCAACATCTTTTCTGATTCTTTGGTCATCCAGAAGTTTATATATTAATTATACCAGGTTTTGGTATAATAAGTACTACAATATCAGAAAGTTCTAATAAAACGGTTTTTGGATATCTTGGTATGGTTTATGCTATGATGTCAATTGGTGTTTTAGGTTTTGTTGTTTGAAGTCAATGGCTGGCTTTCCCCTTTAGTGATTCAGGGGTAATAAATTTCGCTATATGCTGGAACATCTTAGTGTTTATAAGTACTTTTTATAGTAAAAATCTTATAAGCTATGGTCAATCAGCAGGAAATCTTAATTATGGTAGAGATACTATGATTGACAAGAGTTCCTCAGAGACTACACGCGAAACATCTTTTAATTATACTACTTTTAGGAAAAAGGTTAAAAACTCAGAGCATCTATCTGATAACTGGTTATCTTGATTTATTGGTTTTACAGAAGGAGATGGTGCTTTTATTACATATAAAGGTTCATGTAGTTTTGTTATAACTCAAAAAGAGGAAGCTATATTAGATCAAATTAAAGGTACTTTAAACATAGGTATGGTTAAAAATTTTGGTAAATTTTCTCGTTATACAGTAAGAGATAGAAAGTCAATTGAAATGTTAATACATCTATTTAATGGTAATGTTTTCTTTTCTAAAAGAAAAACACAACTTGATAAATGATTGGAGATATTTAATATACCAAAGATAGAATCTAATATAAAACCTTCTTTAGCTGACTCTTGATTATCCGGTTTGATAGATGCAGAGGGTTGTTTTAATGTTACTTTGTTTAAAAGAAAAGTTATGGCTTTAGGTTATCAAGTTAAGTTAAGATTTATGATAGACCAAAAGGATAGTTTGAATGACATGTTATATTTAAAAGATCAATTAGATTTATTTTTAACATGTAGAACGGAGACTATGCATAGAATAGAATCTACTTCATTTGTTAAAGTTCCTTTAGTTATTAGTTATTTAGATAAATTTAATCTTAAAACTAAAAAAAAAGAGTCTTTTTATAAATGAAAACAAGTTTATGAAATGGTATTAAATAAAGAACATTTAACTAATGAAGGATTAGATACTATTAGAAAGTTAAGTAAACAAGTTAATTTAATAACAAGTGTAACAAGAAAAACAGGAAGTAAATAAAAGATGAAGATATAGTCCACAGGATTAGTAATAAATTAATCCTTTGCACCATATGTATACAGTTGGTTTAGACGTGGATACAAGAGCTTATTTTACAGCTGCTACATTAATAATAGCAGTACCAACAGGTATAAAAATATTTTCATGATTAGCTACTTGTTATGGTGGATCCTTACAATTAACACCTTCAATGTTATTTGCTTTAGGTTTTGTATTTATGTTTACTATAGGGGGTTTAAGTGGTGTTGTTTTAGCTAATGCTTCCTTAGATATTGCTTTCCACGATACATACTATGTAGTTGCTCATTTTCATTATGTTTTAAGTATGGGTGCAGTCTTTGCATTATTTAGTGCATGATATTTCTGAATACCTAAAATACTAGGGTTAAATTATAGTGTATTTTTAGGTAAAGTCCATTTTTGAGTATTATTCCTAGGTGTTAATCTTACATTTTTCCCTCAACACTTCTTAGGTTTACAAGGTATGCCGAGAAGAATAAGTGATTATCCTGATGCTTTTGCGGGTTGAAATCTAGTAAGTAGTTTTGGATCTATTATTTCTGTAATAGCTACTTGATTGTTCTTATATATATTATATGTACAATTAACTAAAGGTAAATCTATTTCAAGATATCCTTGATATACACCATTATTCTTTAGTGATTTTTTACAATTATTGTTAAGTAGATGTGTTAATAGTCTAGAATGATGTTTAAATAGTCCACCTAAACCTCATGCATTTGTAAGTTTACCATTACAATCCAGTCTGTAACTTGATGCCATATTAGCTATAACATATCAAGGCGATATTCTTACTGTGGCCTTGGAAAATATGTCTATGACGGATTTAATTCAGATAAAAGGAAAGATGGTACAAGTCTACGAGATTTGTAATAATAATGCATCAATGGCTGCTGAGATAAATGAGGATTTAGAAGAAAAAGCAAATCAAGGTACAATCAAAGCAGCTAATTATTTAAAAATTATATCTGCAAGACAACCTATTTACAAAAATTTGCGTAGTTGACCCCTAAGAGAGGATTTATTTAAATAATATGTAGATTTAAATTAAATTTATACTAACACTTTTAATAGTCATATTGGGTTTTATAAGAAAATCTCTACAAACGATGGTAGTATAGCGCATAATACCAAATATGTAAAAAAAAAATTATAAGAGAATTGACCGAGGGGTTTAAGGTGATAAGCTTGAAACTTATTTAGTTTAAAAACTACATCCGTTCAAATCGGATATTCTCTGTATTATACGGGTTAAAGCCAAGTAGGTTAGGCACCTCATTTGGGATGAGGCATTGTTATGTTCAAATCATAATAACCCGAATAACAATAACTAATTAAGTATAATGTAAAAAAAAAAATAAATAAAAAAAAAAAGAATGTAATGTATTTACATAATATATTTATCTTTATTAATAAAAATTTTATAAAATATTGTTAAATATATATTTTATAAAAATCTTATTATATAAATTTTCTTATCTATTATTATCAAGTGGAGTTACTATTAGTATTTATAACATGAACAACAGTATTTTATTAAATTTAACAACATATTTATTTATATTTTTATTTATGTTTTTAATAGAAATTGAGAATAATTATTGTGATCTTGTTACATCCGATAAGGATAAATTTAGTTATAATTTTTTATGTATAACCCCTACTCCTGTTAATATGTTTCCATCTGAAAAACCTAAACTTAGAATAGATACTAATCCTAATAAAACAAATAACGAAGGTTTAGATGCTGAAACTGCTTGAAGAAAAAAAGCAGGAAACTGTGAACATGAAAAGCTGTCTATGTACCAAGCAGATGAAAGAGATACCACTGATCCTAACTTGTGTGACATGGCTTCAGATTTTGAATCAGAACAAGGTAAATCTATCCAGGATAAAGAAATAAAGCCTAATAGACATCCCGCGGTAGAAAGAGAAGGGGATTCCTGTTATGTATGTGATATATGTTTTGCACTTATATGTAAAGATTGTAGAGATGAAGATGCTCCTTCATATCCAGGTACACCTACAGCTGAACAAGTAAATTTCCCTGAAAACAACAAAGATAATAAGGAGGGTTCTATGAATGAAGAAGTAAATTGCCCTGATAATAATAATAAGGAGAGTTATATTTATAAGGAAGAAAATAAAAATAAAAAGGAATCTTTATTAGATGAATTCGCGGATTTAAGTACAGAATTCCCTGACTATATAGGATCAGATGATTAATATATTAATCAATGAGCAGGTATAACTTACTACGTATGTATTAAGTATGGGAGCTGTATTTACTACGTGATACTTTTTTTACCTAAATTAGTATGATTAAATTATAGTATATTTATATAAATATAGTATTAAATAAATTTATAAATACATAATAAAGGTTTTATTCTTTTAAAAATACAATGATATCTTTTTTATTTATTAAGATAGTATATTAATAAATAATTTTATTATATACACTCCCTTATCAATTATTATCAAGTGGGGTTACTTCCAGGCAAGATAAAAGTATTCTATATTCAAGGTCTACAATACTATTATTTTCGTATGCCTTTATACAAAATTATTTTACTTTGTTTTTTCAAGAAATAAATAAAGGTGTAGGTCTTTACAGTGGTTTATTTAATATAACATCTAATAGTACATATTTTCATCTTTTTATTTTTTTTTTAAGTATTTTAATCTTAAATTTAACAAGCTTTTATCCTAGAAAGTTTGTTAGTACTACCTCTACTTTAATTAGTGAAAAGATAATAGAAAAGGATGAAAGCAATAAAAACATAGAAGATGAAGTAAGTAGTGAAAGGAATAACAAAGAAAACTCTGGAAGAATAATCCTGAATCAGAAAACTCAAAATCAAAAAATATTAAATAAATATGGAGAACAATTTAAAATAATTGAGTATTCACTTATAATACTTTTTGTTATAATTGGATCTATACTGTTAATTAGTAGTAACGACATAGTATCTATTTTTTTATCAATAGAATTGCAGAGTTATGGGTTATATTTATTATCTACATTATATAGAAACTCCGAATTGGCTACATCAGGTGGTCTTACCTATTTTTTATTAGGTAGTTTATCTTCTTGTTTTATTTTATTAGGTATAAGTTTATTATATGCAAACTCAGGAATTACTAATTTAGATGGACTATATATAGTAACAAGTATATCTGAAATTGTAAATAATAGTAATTTATCTAATTTGGTATGATATAAACCATATTATATACACTTTTCTTTACTTATAATGAGTATAGGGTTTTTATTTAAGGTAAGTGCAGCACCTTTTCATTTTTGAGCTCCAGATGTTTATGATGCTATACCTACAATAGTTACAACCTATGTAGCAATAATAGCAAAAATTTCTATATTTATATTTTTTTTAGAATTGACTAATTATACTAGTAATTCTTTATTTAATTTTAATATAAGCTGGAGTTTAAACTTATTAATTAGTTCTTTTTTATCATTAATTATAGGTACTATAGTAGGATTAACCCAAACTAGAATAAAAAGATTATATGCTTATAGTACAATATCACATTTAGGTTTTATATTATTATCCTTAAGTATTTACAGTATTGAATCAATACAAGCATTTATTTTTTACTTAATGCAATATTCATTATCTAATCTAAATGCTTTTATAATACTAATTAGCATAGGTTATTCTTTATATCATTATGTTAATACTAATAAGAAATATGAGAGTTTATTAGACAAAAATAACTCACCAATACAATTAATTAATCAAATAAAGGGATACTTTTATATAAACCCTATAATGGCTTTAAGTTTAGCAATAACCTTATTTTCTTTTGCAGGTATACCACCTTTAATAGGATTCTTTGCCAAACAAATGGTATTAAGTGCTGCTATAAACAATGGTTATATTTTTATGTCCTTAGTAGCTATTATAACAAGTGTTATAAGTGCTGTATACTATTTAGCTATTATAAAACAAATGTTTTTTGATACAACAGAATATGAGATAAGTAGTGATATAAAAAATATTACACTATCAAGCTCATTAACAATTATAATTTCAATAATAACATATATAATATTATTATTTATCTTATTACCCAATGAATGAATCAACACAGCAGGAATTCTGTCACTTGTATTATTTAATTATTAAATGTCTAGTATAATTTTTTTTCTTATTTTTATTCCTTTATTGGCTTTTATTTTATTATTTATTAATTTAATATTAGCACCACAGAACCCTTATCAAGAAAAAGATAGCCCCTTTGAATGCGGTTTTCATTCGTTTTTAGGTCAGAATAGAACACAATTTAGTATATCTTTTTTTATATTTGGATTATTATTTTTATTATTTGATTTAGAAATATTATTAGTATACCCCTATGTTGTAAGTGCATATATTAATAATATATATGGATTAATTATTATTTTAGCTTTTTTTATTATATTAACTTTAGGGTTTGTATTTGAATTAGGTAAGGGTGCATTAAAGATAGATAGTAGACAAATGTTTTCTACTTTTAGTAAAATAATTAGTATTAAAATATGAGTGATTAAGAATATAAGAAGCCGTGTATATAATAATAATAAATGTTAAAAAGATTAGGTAAGATTTTATTGAATAAAGGTATTTTTTGTTTAAACTTGGTACGGTTTTATTTTATAACGCATTTTTGTGTTATTGTTTTATTATTCCCTTTTATATTAATATTTGTTTTTAATGATGCTATTTTTTTTATATTTTTATCTAATAATATATTAGAATCTTTTTTTCTTTACCATTTTGTAGAGGACCTTTCTTATTTATTAGCTAATAGTGACTTTTTTAATATGACAGATTTTTTTTTTCGTCCTGATAATGATGGGGATAATAATAATTTTCCTGGTATGGAGGATTTTCCTGGTATGGAAGAATCATCAAACCCTGATCAATCTGATCGTGAAAATTGACCAGATCCTACCTGACCTGATGCTCGTAATTCAGAAAGCGATGTAGAGGATCCACCTGAAATTTATTGTAACCATTGTTATGATAAAATTGAGCATCCTGAACGTTATGAAGACGGTAATACCGATATTGATAATATACAATTAGAGGTAGAGGATCCGTCTTTTGAATGCGTTAATTGTGGTAGACATCATGGTAGTCCTGTTACACCTTATGTTGAAAATCCTAGTCAGGAACAAGATAATGTTAGTGAGATGGATTTAGATGAAAGTAATGATAATAATAGTGAAAATTAAATAAAATTATAAATTTAAATTTTGTATTTACTATTTTTTTTTTATTAGGAAGGAAAAAATACTTAGTTTTAATTATAATTAATTTTATTTACTTTCTTTAGAAAAAGGAGGTTATTTTTGTAAAAGTTACTTTTTATTTTTTCTTTATAGTATTGTTCTTTATTCAAAAAAAATATCCTTGTTAGCTTCACAATTTTCGATCATAACCCGTAAAATGTTTAAAATAAATAAATAACGATATAGCATAAGAATCGCTTTATTACCGAGGTCAGGGTTCTTTTGTTCTATTTCTTTCTATTTGGGGTTCTACTCTTAATGGTGCGAAACGCAGTGGTTTTTAAATATAATAATTATTCTTATGATTGACTTTCAGTATAGTTCTTTTGATTACAAATCTTTTATTAACAAAATAGGCTCTCAGGTTTTTAAGTTAGGTGTTCGTTATTACTTGTGTGTACGTTTAGGTACCAAACTTATTGGTTATGTTATTTATTTTTGTATATACAAACCTGAAGACAAGGAGATTGTTATAATGGATCTTTATAAGGAGCTTTGTAGCAGGATTCTATACTTAAAGATTAAGTATCCTGATATTGAAAAAAAAAAGTATTTTTATGTTTGTATAGACGATAATATATTGAACATTCTTTAATTTTTGTTTTTTGTTATATCATCTTTTAAGATGTATTGAGGTTATTTTGGTGTTAAATAAATTAAAAAAATATTTTTTCAATATTTGTTGCTCAGTATTAAAATAGGTTTTAGATATGAACTATTAGCTTCTATATAACCTATCTATAATTCATTTGTTTGTAGATCTTTAAGGTTTTTTGATCTATTTGTGTTTTATTGTGCATAAGTAATTATGTATATGTGTTTCCTTTATACATAATCTATGTTATTATATTATTATATGTATATAATATAATAATAGTATTGTTGTTCTTTTTAATTAATTTATTTTTTTTTTATATGGATTTGATAAAGCCTGAATACAATAACCTGAAGAGTGCAATATCTGTTTTAGGTTTAAAACATACTAAGGATACTACTATTGAACGTTTACGTTTATTAGGTATAGGTTGTACACATATAGAATAAACAAAACTTAAAATTGCAAAAAGTAATATTAAGGCAAATCCTGTAGTTTTTAAGAAACAATAAAACAAATGAAAGTAAATAATAGATAGATATTACAAAAGCCGCATAATACATAGTGTTATTCCATTCTCGTTATTATCTTGTAAAATGCTTTCGTAAAAACAATATATACATAGGTAAGGTATATACTATTACAAATAAAATAAATAAAAACTCTATTTTTTTTTTTTTT
>ML991899.1:0-13065 GCA_010094025.1 Viridothelium virens | reverse complement strand
AAAAAATAATAATAAATTTATATAGTGTAATATACATACAACCATATCAAAATATAACAAATTTAAATATACTAAATATAATAAATATTAATATAGTTCTAAACTTATTTTTAAATAGACTAAAAACTTTATATTTTTAATCTATTTTTTTTTATTACTTTCATATGTTATATACAACTATTATATTATCAATACTTGAGGTATTAATAGTTACAATACCTGTTTTATTATCAGTAGCATTTGTAACAGTTGCTGAAAGAAAAACAATGGCTAGTATGCAAAGAAGATTGGGTCCAAATATTATTGGCTATTATGGACTTTTACAAGCATTTGCAGATGCACTTAAACTTTTATTAAAAGAGTATGTTTCACCAACACAAGCTAATATAATATTATTTTTTCTAGCTCCAATGATAACTTTAATTTTTTCTCTATTAGGTTATGCTGTTATTCCCTATAATCCTGGTTTATCTATATTAGATATTAACTTAGGTATATTATACTTATTAGCTGTGTCTTCATTATCTACTTATGGTATACTATTAGCAGGGTGATCTGCTAATTCTAAGTATGCGTTTTTAGGTTCTCTTAGAAGTACGGCCCAATTAATAAGTTATGAATTAATCTTAAGTTCTGCTATCTTACTTGTTATATTAATTACAGGAAGTTTAAATCTAACTACTAATATAGAAACACAGAGAACAATATGATTTATTATACCATTATTTCCTATCTTTTTGATCTTTTTTATAGGTTCTGTAGCGGAAACTAATAGAGCTCCCTTTGATTTAGCTGAAGCTGAATCAGAATTAGTTAGTGGTTTTATGACAGAACATGCTGCAGTTATATTTGTATTCTTTTTTTTAGCTGAATATGCAAGCATTGTTCTTATATGTATATTAACTACTATTTTATTTCTGGGTGGTTATTTATTTAACTATAATAATATAATAAACTTATTATCTGAAATCGATTTTGGTCTATTTACATATGATTATAATATTTTTGATAACATATACTTTAATCCTATATTAGAGAGTCTTTTATATAGTTTAAGTTTAGGGTTTAAATCTTGTATAATGATATTTGTTTTTATATGAGTTAGAGCTTCTTTTCCTAGAATACGTTTTGATCAGTTAATGTCATTCTGTTGAACAATATTGTTACCTATAGTTATAGCTTTTATTATATTAATACCTTGTATTATATTTAGCTTTGATATAATACCATGTAATATTAGTTTATTTTAATAGATATAAAAAAAATTTTTCATCTTTATATATTTTACTACATAGATATATGTGGTGTTACATTTTATTAATAATATTAATAATAAGTGGTAAATTACTTTTTCTTTTTATTTAACTAATGTTATTATCTTCTTTATTACTAATACCTTTATTTGGTGTTTTTATTATATCAACAATTGAGTCTAATGAATTATCTTCTTTATATAAAAAACAAGTAAAAAACATAGCGTTAATTATATCTATATTAAACTTATTTATTTCTATAATAATATTTATATATTTTGATTTTAATAATAATAATTTTCAATTTGTACAAGAGTATTATGAAACAAGTTTATTTGATTTATATTTGGGTATAGATGGTTTATCTATGTATTTTGTATTATTAACAACTCTAATTATACCTATTTCTTTATTATCTAATTGAACATCTATAACAAATAATATTAAATCATTTGTTATATTAATATTATTATTAGAAACATTACTATTAGCAGTTTTTTTAGTATTAGATATCTTATTATTTTATATATTTTTTGAAAGTATTTTGCCACCGTTGTTTATATTAATAGGTTTATTTGGATCAAGTAATAGAGTTAGAGCCAGTTTTTATTTATTTTTATATACATTATTAGGTTCTTTATTCTTATTATTATCTATACTTTCAATGTATTCTATAATGGGTACAACTAATTTTGACGCATTATATAAAACAAATTTTAATGATTTTACTCAAATATTTTTATTTTCCGGTATTTTTATAGCTTTTGCTGTAAAAACACCTACAATCTTTTTGAATACTTGACTTTTAAAAGCTCATGTAGAATCACCATTAAGCGGTAGTATAATTTTAGCTGGTATTGTACTAAAATTAAGTTTATATGGTGTTCTTAGACTAATTTTACCCTTATTACCTTATGCAGCCTGTAATTATACATATATAGTTTACTTAATAGGTGTTATAACTATAATATATGCTAGTTTTAGCACTTTAAGAACTATAGATATTAAAGAACTTATTGCTTATAGTTCTGTATCACATGCTGCTGTATATCTTTTGGCTGTATTCAGTAATACAATACAAGGGATTGAAGGTGGTATTCTTTTAGGTTTAGCTCATGGTTTTGTTTCATCTGGTTTATTTATATGTGCAGGTGGTGTTTTATATGATAGATCTTCTACAAGATTAATTACTTATTATAAAGGTATAGCTCAATTAATGCCCTTATTTTCTATATTATTTTTTATTCTTTCACTAGCTAATTGTGGTGTACCACTTACTTTAAATTTTTTAGGGGAATTTATGTCTTTATATGGTATATTTGAAAGATTGCCTTTATTAGGTATATTTGCTAGTTCTTCTATTATATTTTCTGCAGCATATACTATATTTATGTTTAATAGAATAGCTTTTGCTGGTTCATATTCTAAATATTTCTTAGTTAATATACCTGATTTAAATAAACGTGAATTTTTTATATTACTAATATTAGTTGTATTTACAGTATTATTAGGTGTATATCCCATACCTATATTAGAGGGACTACATTTTTCTGTTTCATCTTTAATATATAATTTTTAGTTTTAATAATCTATATAAATGTTAAAAATAATTTAATAGTTTTATATGTAATATCTGTATTAATACATTATATTATATATTAATACATTATAATATTACTATTAGTTACTTTAGGTTAATTTATATACAGATATTCTAACTAAATACTTATGTAAGATAATTTTGTAAAATACTTTAAACCTATATTAAATTAAAATAAATAATTAAAAAAATTTTTATATTTAGTTATTTTAGCTATACTAATTATTAGTAGTATTTAGGGTTTAGTTTACCAAGTTTATTAACATAAGAAGTATACTTGTTTATATAAAATATCGTTTGAGTTTTATCTCATTTTTAATATTTATATTAGTTATATTTTATTATAATTAACAATTAAATAGGTTAATATAAGTTTATAAGCTTTAACTGAAACAAACAATAGTATACCTTTAGCTTTTATAACAAATATTACTTTTTAATAAATACTTTTAAATAAAAAGCTAGTATAAAAATATAACGTATATTAATATAGCTATTATTACTAGTTATAACAGGTTTTATTATAGTAGTATTATAATAAAGATCTTATCTATGTAAACTTTAATAGTTAAACTTATTTTAGTTTTATTAAATCTGTAATATAAAGGTTATGCTTTATATATAATATCTCTGTGTAAAAAAGCTAAAATATTTATAAAAATATAAGTAATAATACTTAAAAAGAAATAAAAACTTTTTTTTTTAACGGCTATAGGTTAATGGTAGACCAATCGTCTTCCAAACGATGTGTACCGATTCAAGTTCGGTTAGCCGTATTAGTAAAAAGGCCTTTAGTTTAATGGTAAAATTCTTCTTCGTCAAGGAATGTAATATCGGTTCAAATCCGGTAAGGCCTGACTAATCTTAGTAATATTTTAAGTGTATTACTTTATTTAGGTTTTTTTTTAGGAAAAGTGGCCATACGGTAGGGCGAGATATTTGCTAAATATTGTGTTTTAACACCTGGATGTTCAAATCATTCCTTTTCCGTCTAAATAATCTAACATCTATGTTAAAAAACCATATCCTTTTTATATTCCTTATATTGTTATTAGGATATAATATAAATTAAAAAATAAAATTGAAAATATAATTGTAATATAATATATGAAATAATAAGAATTATATGTGTTACGAGTTTGCTTACAAACAAACTTTGTTCCTCGCAAAATAGTCAATATACTATCATATAGTAATATAAAAATACAATTATATTTAAAAATTTTATTTTTTAATTTATATTAGATTCATATAGAATACTATGTAAACAATATAAAATACTAATGATACAAGCCGCGAGAATTATAGGAACGGGATTAGCTACAACTGGTTTAATAGGGGCCGGTATAGGAATAGGTGTAGTATTTGGTGCCTTAATCCTAGGTGTTGCTAGAAATCCTGCCTTAAGAGGACAACTGTTCTCATATGCTATCTTAGGTTTTGCCTTTTCAGAGGCTACAGGTTTATTTGCTCTTATGATGGCTTTTTTACTTTTGTACGTGGCATAATCCTGATCCTGATTTGTCCTTTATTCTTTCATGCAGAAAATACCCATTCTGCAGGAAAGATAGATTATGCTACTGATTGTAACCCTAATATAGATAAAGTTAAACAAGATACAGGTAATTATGTGGTTAATTTCTACGGAATAATTAAATAGATTACAATAAGAACAAGTAATCTTAATGGTTTTAGAAGAAAAGTAAATATTATAACTTTCGTTATAGGCAGTACCTACCTACAAAATGTAGATAAACCTAATGATAGGCTAAATCAGATATTCTTTGTATTATACGGGTTAAAGCCAGGTAGGTTAGGCACTTCATTTGGAATGAGGCATTGTTATGTTCAAATCATAATAACCCGAATAATAATAACTAATTAAGTATAATGTAAAAAAAAATAAATAAAAAAAAAAATAATGTAAAGTCTTTACATAATATATTTATCTTTATTAATAAAGAATAGTGTATAATGTTTTAAAATTTTTTTAATAATATATAATAATAATATATACGATATAAAATATATTATTTTATCATTAATTATTATGATAATAAGTATATAAAGAAAATATTATGGATAAATAGCTATAATCTAAAGAAAGAAAAATTTTTATATAGGATGCCGTGCTCGTATATAAAAAATATATGTATCTCCTTAATTTCTTAGAAAAATTCCATGTTAAACAAAGTTAATTGAAATATCTTAATAGCTTTAGGAAAAAAAATCAAACGAGATTCCAAATATAGTGTGAATAAAAATGGAAAAAAAATTTAAAGTAAAATGTAGAACTAATTTGTTTGAATAAAGGGGAACCTTCCTCTAAAATTAAATATAGATTATAAGCGATAGAAAAATATGAAAATAAGTACCTTGAGGGAAAAATTTGAAATAGTATTTTTATAAGTAGTTCAAGTAAATAATAAAATAGAATAAGAGCGTACCTTTTGCATAATGGGTCAGCAAGTTAAAATTAAATGCAAGCAAGATTTGCCCAGATAAACCAATTACTAAATAATGAATAAGTATTTAAAATTAGACCCGAAGCCTAGTGATCTTATTATAATCAGGGTTATAAAAGCCCGCACGGTTTATCGTTGTAAAGATATCCGAAGAATTATGATAAGTAAGTGAAAGACAAAACTGACTAGGATAGCTGGTTTTCCGCGAAACCTATATAAGTAGGTAATTCAAATAATATCATAGCAGGTACAGAATTGTGTTCTTAGACAAAGTTTTTTGTATACATCGGGGGATTTGCGAAAATTTTATTGGTAAGTAGTTGCTCTCGGAATGGTAATGATAATTATTGAATAATCGGACATAGTATGATAAGATTGTATGTCTAAAGGGAAACAGCCCAGAACAAGCGTTTAAGGTTCCAAAATTATTATTAAGTGAAATAAAAGGAGTTATTTTTTAATTCAATCAGGAAATAGGCTTAGAAGCGGCCATTTTTTAAAGACCTCGTAACAGAGCACTGGTTTATTTAGTATCAACAATTTAATATTAAATAATTAATAGCACTGAAAATATAACGGATCTAAATAATATACCAAAACCTTGTCCATAAGTATTTTAATTTTATATTTATGGGGTAGCGGAACATTGGATAAATGATAGATTTAGTTTTAGATATATTAATTAACATAATCCAAGAGATAATGCTGACATGAGTAACGAAAAAGGGATAACCCTCGCCTTAAGCTTATGGTATTTATTTAAAGTAACGGCCTCTAAGTTTATTGACCTGCCCTAAAGGAATAAACGATGAGTAAATCTCGATATATATAAGACATTAATAGAGTATATAATGTTCTGGAAAATAATATGTAAGGTTTTATAAACCTATATATTTTTGAATAAGGATTTATTTTTAAAGATAAATTCTTTTAAACCTTTTTTTGATAAAATATAAATATGACCGTACCTAGAAACTACCACAAGTAAGCAAGTAGAGTATACAAAGGCGTTTGAGATAACAATTATTAAGGAACTCGGCAAATTGGCACCGTAACTTCGGGATAAGGTGGGCCATTCCTGCTGATTAATATCAGTTAAAGAAAAGGAGGCATAGAATGATGTTGTACGACTGTTTAATTAAAACAAAGCACTTTGCATAAGATAATAAATCAAAGTATTGAGTGCGATATCTGCCCTATATCGGCTGGTTAACGGGTTTGCTTTTTTTTTTTTGGGAAGGTTTTGAAGGATACCCCGATCAATGGCGGCCTTACCTATAAGGGTCCTAAGGTAGCGGAATACCCTGGCCGCTAAATACGGTCTTTGCATGAATGATTTAACGATACAACAGCTGTCTCAATAATTGTCTCAGTGAAATTATAATAACTGTGCAGATACAGTTTACCTCTAGATAGACGAGAAGACCCTATGCAGCTTTACTGTTACTAGTTATTGGGTATGTTGGAACAAGTTTTAGTGTATAAGGTAATTGATTAAATATAATTGAAACACCTTTACTTTGTTTAACATATCAATTGTGTAATACAATCTTTAAAGGAAAATAATAAAGGTAAATATCAAAATTTTTGATTTATATTAATGATACAGTTGCTAGTGGATAGTTTATGCGGGGCACAGATCCCATAAAAAGTACCTGGGTATATCCAAAATTAATTTTGTTAAAAAATCCTTAATCTTTTTTTTTAATTTATATTAGTAAAATATTAGCTAATTCAATTCTTGTCTTTTAAATAGATACTTTATATATTTATATTAATTAAGTAAGATTTTACTATATGGAAAATAGATGTATAATTAATATTAAATTAAGTTTAAAAATAAATATATAATAATTATGTATTATTATCTTTTAATTAAAAATTCTTAATAATATTTATAATTTTTATTATAATATGTTATATTATGATAAGGATATTAAGATATACTTATACAGTTTAATGGCTTAATCTTGCTTTACTGTTTGACTTACATGTCTATCAGTCGCGTAAGCGGGGCATATGATCACAAGATGCAAAAAGGAAAGGTCTTGGATTATTGAAAAAGCTACGCTAGGGATAACAGGCTAATTGCGCCAGAGAGTACAAATTGGGTGCGCAGTTTGGCACCTCGATGTCGGCTTAGCTCATCCACATGAATGTAAGAGACATGAAGGGTACGACTGTTCGTCGTTTAAAGAGCTACACGAGCTGGGTTAAATACGTCGTGAGACAGTATGGTTTCTATCTTCTAGAGGAAATTAGAGTAAAATAAAGATAGCCCCTTCGTACGAAAGGAGTTGGGTATATTAACCTATGGTTTACCTGTTGTTTATAGTGATGTCTAATATTAATATTCGGCTATGCTGATATATATAATTATATTATATTTATATTGTATTTAATAATATTATATCTATATTAATGTAATTAGAGGATATAACTGTTACTCTAGTTTATGTTTAGTGTAAGCAGGGCAGGAAAGCTATGTTAGTTTAAGATAAGTACTGAATGCATGTAGGTACGAAACTTACTTTAAGATACTCTTAAATATATGTAGTATAACACTACAATTTATATTTTTATTATAATTATATTAAAAGTATAGTTATGATAATTATAATGTATAGGCTTTAGCTAAAAGAATTTTAATATTTTTAGGTATAAAGTACTAAATGTATTATAAACTAAATAATATTTTATCATATATTATTTTTATATAGCTTAGTTAAAATAATTTATTATATTTATTATTATGGGGGCCTAGTTAGCATAAAAGTAATGTACCCGTTTTGTAATCGGTTGAAATAAGTGCGATACTTATACTGGGCTTATTTATATTTTTATGCGGATTGATGTAATAGTAACATAATTGGCTCATGACCAATATATAGAGGTGCAAATCCTCTGTCCGCACTTATTTATTAAGGTTATAGCTTAATAGGTAGAGCAAGCTGCTCATAATAGCTCAGATGAGTGTTCAAGTCATTCTAGCCTTATATTTACTACATTAAATATATGTATAAGGTTTAATATATATATATATATAACATATTAATCCGAGTGCTGGAATTGGTAGACAGGATAATCTTAAGATTTATTGATATTAGATCGTGAACGTTCAAGTCGTTTTTCGGATAAAAATATATAATAGTATATGAAAGTTTTTAAGGCCCATTAGTCAAGTGGTTAAGACATAACTTTTTCATCGTTACATACCTGGGTTCGAACCCCAGATGGGTCATATTTTATTTTGGGGTTATAGTTTAAAAGGTAAAACTGCGATTTTGCATATCGTTATTTTAGGATCGACACCTAATATCTCCACATTTTATTCTTTTTTAACCATTAAAGCTCGATAAGCTCAATAAGTTCATTTAAAATAGCAAATTTAATTTGAAATATATATATATATAAGCTAATAATATAAAAACAAAGCGAAATAGTAAAAGGAAAATATATATAATATATACATATAAACTTATTTTAAATGAATATTTTATAGAAAATAAATAAAAGCTCGATAAGCTCAATTGGTTGAGCATGGTTCTGAAGAAACCGGGGTTATAAGTTCAAATCTTATATTGAGCACCAACTATAAGAGTGGTATCATTTTTCATCACTTAGGTTTGTATTCTAAATACATTGTTTATGACAACATTCGTAATTAAGCAACATATAAAAGTAAAAAAGCCATCATAAGAGCAAATAAACATGTTGCTTCTGAAAAGGCAAAACCTAAGATAGCATAAATCTTTTTTTTTTCATTATTATTTTTTTAATAATTAGTACTATTTTTAAATTTTTAAGATATTACATATAATATATTTATATAAAAATAGGTGTGCTGAAATTGGCAAACAGGATCCGCTTAGGACGGATTGGTTTAATATCCTTACAAGTTCAAGTCTTGTTACCTATATATGGAAAAAAGTAAAATGATATAATATTGATATAAATGGATTAACTATAAGTCAAGATAACAAAACCTTAATTAGAGGTTCAGCTATTTATATATACAGGTTTAAAATTGATAAGTCTATAATGTATATTGGTTCAGCTATTAATATAAATAATCGTCTTGCAAAGTATAAATACAATTTTTTTAAACCTAATCTTTATATTTCTAAGTTGTATAGGTTAGTGTATAAGTATGGCTGAAATAACTTATAGTTTGGTTTACTGGAATATGTTAGTTTTCCCTCTACTAATATCATTGTTAAGAACAAAATAAAGTTGTTAGAGAGAGAGCAGTTTTACTTGGATAAATACAAACCTTATTTCAATATTAATAAACAGTTGGCTCTATGTTAGGATATAAACATAAAATTGATAGTATATTAAAAATAGGTAATTACCGTATAGGTAAATCTTTACAAATACTTTTACATACTACGCATATGAATAAGGTAATAGTAAATTATCTCTTATTATTATATTAATAAGATGTAATAAAGGTGTTTTTTTTTATGCTTTTGATAAAAAACCTGTAAAATTTTTAATATTTAAATATTATTAAAGCTAACTCTAATTTTTTTGGTATATTATTTTCTACTGTTAGTATTAATTTAAATAAAGAGATCTTGTGAAATAACAGTTGATATTTTAAAGTAAATGAAACTAGCAGGTATTATTCTAGTAATATTTATCCTGAAAACATTTCTAGTCATTATGACGAGAAAAATCTAAATCGACAATATTACTAGTATTAGATTGTAATGTTATAGTTAAATACAAATTTAGCAGTGTAAGAAAAGCAGCTAATTCATTAAGTGTAGGCAGATCTTTAAAATTAAGAGATATTAATAATTGAAAAATTTAGGGTGATAAATTTAAATTAAAAAGGATTCAATAATTAAAATTTTATATAAAAAATTCTATAAAAATATGTTGTCGACTAATAGGTAAGTCATAAATTTTTGGTATTTATTATTGGGTGTTCGAATCGCCTCAACATAACTAAAGGTGGATACAAATAATAATTTAGGTACAAATAATAATTTAGAGCAAGTTATTCAAAAACTGATTTAAAATTATAAGTAACAAACCTTGCTTTAAATAAAATTACTATTTTTTAAAGAATAGGTCTGGCTGCTAGATTTTTAGGTATACGTCAGGCTAGTATATATCTAAATATAAAAGATAAAATAGTTAAGCCTTTTAAAGGTATTTATTTATTTAAATAGGTAGGAAAGGTAAAACCTTATAATAATAAAGCTTTAATAATATATGATAGAAAAAATTAGCTTTAGTTAAATTATAGCGTAAATAATAGATTAAAATATTAACTAAATGTTTTCTATTCTTTTTATTTTTTTTATATTTAAGTTAAGTTATACTTTAAATATTATTAAATGTTTATTTATATTATTGTTATATAAATTTATTAATATATAGGCCTCGTTAGTATAATAACAATGCATCTGGTTTTGTGATCATATTATGTAAGTGCAATTCTTACATAGCCCCCCCCATAATTTGTTAGCATATTTTATCCTCTTTTATTAAAGATATATTGTGATAAATGTGACCTAGAAAAAAATGTGATGTGATATAGAAAAAAAAAAGATAATATGTCTAAATTGATTAATTTCGATTCTTTAAATTTATATATTATAGTACCTAGTACTATATTTTTCTATTGCTTGTTTCAAGGGTATTTTAGTTTAAATAATATTAAAAAATTTTTACGATTATATCCTATATTTGGTACAGCTTTAGGGTTTTAACCTTTTTTTTTTCTTTTAGCTAATTTACAATTTTTTTTTCTGTTTTTTTTATGAATAAAAGTAGATATGCATAAGTAAAATATTATTTACACTTTATATTTAAAATATAAAAAAAAAATAAAAGGATGGTATAGTTCAATTGGTAGAACGATTGTATGTGGCACAATAAGTTCCCTGTTCAATCCAGGGTACCACCCCGCTTAATACATTTTTAATTTTTCTAATATTATAAGATTAAGTATTATTTTAGAGATATACCTATAAATTTTGCTTTATTTCTTTTACCTCCTGATATAAAGTAAAAAACTAAAAATTAAATATTATAATGTTTAGTCTTTTTAGTTAAAGCTATTTATTAGTAGTTCAATTTGCAGAACAACTGTATGTGGAATAATAAGTTCCCTGTTCAATTCAGGGTTTCCACCCTTCATTCTTTTTTTTTTATAAATATTTTTTAATATTTTATGCTAGGATAGTTTAATAGGTTAGAACTTTAATTTCATGCATTAAAAATGAGAATTCAATTTTCTCTCCTAGCTTTAATAGCACTTAATTAATTTCTTATTAGCTTAATGGTAAAAGCAGGATACTTCTGATATCCAGATTTGAGTTCGAATCTTAGATAAGAAACCAAGTAGTAAAGTTTTCGCATTATAAACAAATACTTGCCGTTTTTATACTATTATATTTACAGATTTTACCTATTACTTATTGGAAAAAAGCCAACACACAATTAAAAATGTTCTTAAAAAAAATATTTAATAATTTTAAGTTTAAAATTTTTAAAATCCTTTTTATATTTTTTATATGGTTTTTTTGCAGATTTTTAATAAACAATATTTATCATATTAATGTTTTTTATTAATTATACTGAACCCGTTTCTATTACTTTTTATTTTATTATGTCTATTATTATATATTATATAAATGAAATTTATATAAAATTTGACTCTTTTCTATTTAAACAAACTATAACTTTAGGTAATAATTTACCTGATTTAGAAGAAGTAAAAAAGAAAATAATAAAACATAGACATAATCTTTATCCTATGGAACAACTGTCAGAAGAATCTTTCTCTTCAAAACAAGAAGGACAAGATAAACAAACTCTGTAGAAACATATTTGAATAAAGCTGGAGACATTACTAAAAAACTAGATAATATTAATAGTAGTAATATGTCTACTAGGGATAAAAATAGAGAATCTCTTTCTACTATTTATAGTTATAGTAGTGATAGTACTAACAGTTGTGATAGAGATCTTAATAAAATCGTTAATGACTATTTAAATAAAAGCAAAAGGATTATAGGTTATGCAGTGGAAGATGATGATAAAATGTTTTTATTAGAAAGAAATAGATTAGCTTTTGAGGAAAAAGCTAAAAAGTTTGGTATTGAAAGTACGGAACTTCCTAAAAGTATTAGCCAAAATAATTTAGAGCACGATATTTATAAAATAAATGAATATAATAGAAATCGTGCTCAGTCCCAATCTGGATCTCAAGTAGATAAGGTTAGTAATTTTCCATCTCCGACTGCTAAACCTAAGACTGAGCCCAGTTTTTTTAATAGTCCAGCTAAACCAAACTTAGATGTTGATGAAACGAGACCGGTTAAACCTGTAGACTTATAAGACACTGCAGAAACACCTCTTACAAAAAAATTTAATGAGTTTGTTTTATACGACAGATAAAGTAACGACAGATCAAGTACAAGGTGAAGGAAAAGGAAAAGGAAAAGAAATAAGGAAGGATGATTAAATTTTATAAGTAATAAATATCTTAACCATGGAACTTTAATAGAATTAATATGAACAATTACACCAGCACTTATACTAATTTTAATAGCATTTCCATCCTTTAAATTATTATATTTAATGGATGAAGTTACAGATCCTAGTTTATCAATATTGTATTATTTTTTTTCTTCTCTTTTTTAGTTTATTATTATATTTACAGATTTTACATATTATTTATTTTTTTTTATGTAAAAAGCTAATATATCGTTATTAATTTTTAATT
>ML991898.1:0-34769 GCA_010094025.1 Viridothelium virens | reverse complement strand
CAATTTTTAATAGAGTGGTGGTGGAGTAATAATTAATTGAAAGGGTGGAGATTGGAAGGTGGTGCGCCTGCAGGAGGTGGTGGCCTGCAGGAGGTGGGAACCATGGATAGACCAGATCGTATAAAGGGCAAACGCCACAATGAGATATACCTTGATAGTTCGTGGGACAAAATCCTGGCTGCGCTTTCCGTGCTAAATTGTGATATGACGACGATAACGTACCCAAAATGGTGATATGGAGCGGGATTGGCGAGGCGCAGTCCGCTCAGGTCTGTGAGAGATTTCTCTCAGTGCATCGCCCATGCGCCAGATTTTACTCACGATTTCACCTGAAGCCTAGGTAGGTTTTGTGTCACCGTCAAGTAGCACACAAGGTCAGAAGGGTGAACTGAGCCAGCGCACGGCTTTCATAGCCACGACACGTGCATCACATATTCTTCTTCTGCAGAGAAAGTTGGAAGTGACTTCGGACATCTTCGGAGTAGACATACGTCTTGACTTCATACTCATAGCAAAGCTGCTATGCTGTGGCTCTGCGTAGAAATGGCATTCAAACTGAAATCTGGCTTTTGACCACGGTAGCTTCAATAGCATTTGCGAATCACCTACCTTACGCTTCCACGTATGACTCAAAACCAAAAGATTCCGCCTGTGACTTCACAGTCCTTTCGTAACCAGTTTTCCCAAACTCTGCCAACAGCCTCCTCAGTACAGTAACATCGTCTTACTGTACCAGCCATAATTTATTGTGTAAATATTTCAGCCCTGAGAAGATGCCACGAGTCCAAGAACGACGTAATAAATCAAAGCTTCTCTCGTTGAGACTCTCTTATAGACTGAGTAAGAAAAATGGACTGCGTGTGAAGTGACTCTTCAATCTAAAGCAATCGGCCGACCGTCACGTCAAATCTTTTGCCAATAGTGCGTGTCACTTATATGTGCATGAGGACACAGCAGTCGTAGGCCATCGGTACAGGTGCAGACTCGGTGGGCTTTGGGACAGATCATTCATTCCAATTTTTTGCCACGTTTGCGACTTACTGTTCAAAGCTACGATGACGATGCCGGGCTCGACTCCTTGATTTTATGGTGAATGTTTTTTCTAAATGCATAATTTACACAGTAGCAGGAGACAAGGGATACCGAAGTTTGCATGATTAGCATTCTTTACAACAATGGTTCCATAGCCGATGGAATGATGACCGTCAAACGTAGTAAGCGTCGAGGCATACATACATATGGGATTGGTGTCGCAGTGTGTCTGAACATTTGAAACGTCGTGAAAGCCAGATAGGCACCAACGAAGTCTGGACGAACAATTCAAGTATTTGTGCCCCTTCAGACCTTCACTGACAAGACTTGGTAGAATCGAGCCTATCTTCTGGGGGCTGCATGGAGATTGGATCGCGAAAAGGCACACCAAATGATTTTATATTCTGATGGGTTTCTTGGCCTGTGTATCCCGTCTCTGACAAACGAACCTAACACCGCCAGAAATAGTTGGTGATTCAGGCTGGTCTAGGCATCTGAATTCCCATTCTGGGAATGCTGGAGTCGATTAGAGATCCGAGCACTGTCTTCACCGCTCTTGGCACGTATAAAAGCGAGAGGAAAGCACGAAAGATTTAGAGGCCGCTTGACCCATGCTTGTCGGAACTGTCGTCGAGCCACTTTGCATTGTAACGCCGTTGTGCAGGATATTAGCGCAACTTTTGAGGTTAAGAGTAAAGTGCTAAGTCTGTTGGCATGGAGCGTCTGAGGTTAAATCAATCTTTTTACCATCTCCGATACCTTCATTCCCATACAGATGTAGATATCGGGGGCTCTCAAAGTAAGTGCCAGTCGGTACCGAGTAAAGGGGACAATAACCTAGAAACGGTCCATACTTAATGCCAATGCTCAGGTCACATCTATTTCTTCCGTTCGTGCCGCCCCGAATGTCAGTAGGTATCTAGAAGTGACGTCGGGATGGATTCCGACATCCGAAGTCTCACCGCCCGGTTCAACGTATGCCCAAGGTGCCTATGTGCTCTGACATTCAAGAGATACATCCTTTGTAGCCCTCTGGAGTCGAGCGTCATCGAATTAAAATCGTTGGCGAGGTTGAACGACGTGGAACCCCTCTGGTCGGAACCTTACGATATCGTAGTTCGCGTAGGCGCATCCGGGCAGTTCCCGCCAATCCAGCACAGCACAGAGTAAAGCTGAGCCAGTCGTCCCGCCCGCTATATGGTGGATACCTGACTTGAAGTTCCTATCGTGCTACTCTATGTCCTAGCGAAGAGGTCGCCTTCGAGACTCAGGCAACCAACAGTGTTGCATGCTGGGTCACTTAATAGAGCCGGCATTCCGGAACTGACACGTATCCCCGGCCCCATGACAACTCCCGCCTCATATGGTCTCTAGCTTGGAGTTGGTAACCCTGCCGATCCCTATTCCAGCGAGCGATTCTGATCAGATGGCGGCGATCTTACGCCATTTGCAAAGCAATGTATTACACGTCTGGCATGGCCATCCGCTTCGGGATCATTTCTGTGTTGGTTCCAGTCTTTGATTTTTCTGCATGTTTGGCGACTAGATTATTTAGAGTACGGTGTCGGCTGCATTTGCCAAAATCATTTATGCGCTCCCTGCTCAGTCACTACCTGCAATCGCTTTCCACCTCGAGTCATCACCTGCAATCGCTCTCCATCTCCAGTCATCTGTCGACCACAAACGCTTCTCTTCGCGCTAGTCCTTTAATCTTGAATATAGTAATGTTTTGACGGTTTCGATTGATGAACTAGACTATGTAAGCCTATCGCAGAGGTTCATCTACCCTTACTTACGGTATTGCAGGTAATACGTCCGTCAGTGTCAAGCCTAGGAGCTATGACTGAATTAAATCCTCCGTCCACGAATATCCATGATGTCCGCAGCCCTCCAGCTTCGCATGTTGTTATACCTATTGCTGTTGCAGCTACAATTTCCGTCATAGCCCGCATCTACTCGAGAAGGCTCAAGAAGTTTCCGCTGGCTGCTCATGATTACCTTATCCTCGTGGGATTGGTCCTAGCATGGAGTTGTGCGGTTATAATTATTGAAAGTATGCTCCTTCTCCTTCTTCATCATCTTGGGAAAGCCTTGCAGTACGCGATCGAAAATATCTTGGGGTTCTATGAAAGTGTCTGACTTGCATAGTGGAGCGATACGGCTTAGGCAGACATATTGAAGTGGTACCTCCGCCG
Source organism: Viridothelium virens (assembly GCA_010094025.1). Lineage (NCBI taxonomy): Eukaryota > Fungi > Ascomycota > Dothideomycetes > Trypetheliales > Trypetheliaceae > Viridothelium > Viridothelium virens. Next base: position 31,542 of record ML991898.1, on the reverse strand, counting down.
TCCATACCCAAGTTTCTCAAGGTGCCTGCCTCCGCTATCCGCTTCTGTAAAGATCACAATGGAAAGCACTGACATGAAGCTAGACAATGTGGGCCGGGACCATGCTTTTCCACACCACGACAACCGTTATAAAAGCATCCATAATTATGTTTTTCCTACAGATCTTCCCAGTGAGACATATTGCTGTCATGGTATACTTCATCGCTGTCATAGTATTTCTATCATGGGCTATCTTAGTCCCTATGGACTTCTTCTTGTGCATTGTAAGCTGAAGATACATGATTCTTACTTGGACCAGAGAAACTGACACAAGTTATCATACCAGCCATTACGGGCTTTGTGGGATAGATCGATTTCCGGCAAATGTCTCGATATTGGACGATACTATATGGCTACCACGATATCGAACACCATTACTGATTTCGCTCTGCTTGCTATTCCAATAATTCAGATCTGGAATTTGCGGATTGCATGGACGCGGAAAGCTTCGGTTTCCGGTATCTTCGCTGTGGGAGCCTTGTGAGTACTCGCAGCATCCAGCTCTTTAGCAGCTTGATTCATTGTTCCTAACTGGTCTTCAATCACCTCAGTGTCTGCGCCGCTGGCATTGTGCGGTTAGTATATCCCTTTCTACAATGGGGAGATATAACTTGTAGGTAAACTGCTGTCATCTTGCAGTTTCAATGATAGATGACAACTGACGGATTGCTGTTTTTCTAGGGGTACTCTACAACGACTATGTCTGGGCAAGCATCGAAGCATCGACAGGTATAATTTGCGCTTGTATCCCGACCATGCGCCCAGCTGCGGAAGTCGTTATAATCAACCCGGCGCGAGATCTCATTTCGAGATTGCGAAATCGTTCAAGGATCCTAATGAAGCACGAATCTGATCCCTCTAGACATCCAGGGGTAGATATTAGTTCTCGGGCCTTTAGGCGTTTACCAGACACTCAAAGGTCTTCCTGGCAAGCAGTGGTGAATACGCGTGGCACTAGTACCATTATCATCCAGACAGGCGACAAACCTGACGAGAACGAAAACCCTACATTGTCAGCCAAAATTAATGTCCGACGAGACATCAATGTCGAGAGTAATGATGTATGATAATGCGCTAGAGAATCTTTACTCCTACATAGGTGCCGGATTTTCGTTCTTTGCACGTCGAACTTGCAGAGCACAGCTGCGGGAGCGTACCGTGATCAAGATCTTCCGGACCGTTAAAAATCAATACACGAGCTATTTTCGATTCAAGCCCACAAGAAAGAGCGCCTCCGCGCAGGGCGAGATTGATCAAGTGCGCGAATACTTCTGAGGTTATGATAGCAAGAAGTGGGTCTTTTTGAGATACGGCAGATGCTGAATCAGAGGAAGCCCGACAGAGTAAAAAGCTCACGCGAGTGGAAGATCGAGTCCAAGGAGATGTGTTGATACTTTGCAATATCTACCTCCAATCCAACCTGAATCCTCAAGTCCTACAATACACTCCTTACGTCAACCGCACCGTCACCACGCCCTTACTCGGCACGCTCACCGTCACCGCTCCACCACTCAACGCCGCCGTCGTAGTCTTAAACGTACTCCCCTGATTCGTCACCCATGCACTCGAAGTCTTCGGGGTAAACCCCTCAAACCCCAACTTCACACTCTGACTCGCCGTCCCACTATTCGTCAGCACCACCACCGTGCTCCCATCCGCATTCCTCGCCGCCCCCGTCAGCACCCCGCTCGGACTCCCCGTCGCCGCAATCGCCTTCGCCCCCGGCCGAATATACCGACTCCACATGGCAAATGCCCAGAAGATGCCACTGGGCGTGGCATTCACGCCGTCCGTTGTGTCGACGAGATGGCTGCCTGACTGCGTCTGTCGGAGCTCAAAGCCCTCCCAGAAGAGATAGGCGCCGAGACGTGCGTTCACCATTGCGACGGCGAGCTTGTTCGCCCAGGTGAAGCCCTCGTTGTCGGCGCCGGACGCGTACCAGGTGGTTGTGAAGGCGGAGGAGGGGCCGCCCTCGGTGTTCCATTTTGGGAGGCTGGTGCCTGCGAGGTTGGTCGTGGCGTCTGCGGAGTAGGAATGGCTGGTGATGACGCCGAGATATGATGTTGAGCCTGCGTTTACGAGATTGGGGATGTAGGTTGCGGTGGTGCCTGCGAGGTTGTTAGTTGGAGGGGGAAGAGCGGGAAAAGGGCGGAGTTACGCACCCCATCCGACGGCGTCACAGCAGGTGAGTGTGACGTTGCTTAGACCCGCAGCTTTGACGGCAGCGGAGAGGATAGGGATGAATGAGATAGCTTCTTGTGCGTTGCTGCTGATCTGCATTTGGGAGTATCCCGGTGAGAAATCCGGCTCATTGAGGAAGCCAAGATGTGTGATTGGGATGCCCGCAGCGTCGTAGAATTGCACATATTTGACGAGGAAGTTGGCGTATGCTTGACGCCAATCTCCGGTTGAGCAGGTATGGCCTGTGGTGCCACATAGATAACCTGGAGTGGCATCGGAACCAGAGGTCTTCATGAAGCCTGGCGCACTCCAAGCGTCGGCGTAGATGGTGTTGACGCCATAGCTGCGTGCTTGCTGGCTGAACCAGACCTGCCCGCTGTCGTTATTGTCCCAGACATAACTTGGAGCACTGGATGGAGAGCCGGGGCTGTTGGGTTCGATACTGTCCCCCGAGCCCCCTGATCCAATGCGATTGCGAATGATACTGAAGCCGGCGCCGGTGGAGGTACTGAAGAGGTAGTCTAAGGCTTGCTTCTGAATGCCAGCCGCTGCGTTCTTGAACTCGGTAGCACGACCAAAAGCTTGAGAGAAACCGAAGCCAGCAATGTCTTGCAATACTGTTCCAGCATCGATGGTGATTGCTGTTTGAGCTGCTGCAAAGCTAAGGAAGGCCCCAAAGGCCGCAATATGCTCGGAGAAATGCATTGCGAAAGAAAGACACTTGACTTACTTGTTATCTTGTGAATTGATATACTTTTCTACAACCCAGTTTCCTTGGTTCCAAGGTGCCCCCAGTCCAGCAACCCTGCGGCCAAATGCAATATTGAATGGTAAACAGCTAGCACCCCGCATTGGATGTTTAGAGTAGCTCAAATTAATTTCCTGGTGCCAGCAGGCTATAGCACGTCCTCCATGGTGACCGGCACCAATAGCTGATCTGCGATTGGAGGATTTTTTTCCCTACATCAAGACGGCTATATACATCTGTCACCCGACACTGTCCCCTATCCTTGGACATGATATTAAGGGTAGTCGATGCGCGCCAGGGCTGTCTAAATACTAGCCTTGTCGCATTGATGTACACGAGCAATGCAATAGGTCCTCACAGGATGCAATGAGCGGAAGACGAAAGTAGATATGTGATGTCACGGGTGAAGTGGATGGAAAAGGTGGAAGTGGCGGGAAAGCGAGGTACTCTACTGTAATGTGCGAATTCCATTTCGCTAACCACGACAAGGGTCTAGCTTGTAATTACCCAAGGAGTTCGCCAACCACGATACAGTACTATATCAGTTGACTTGGTAAGAAGTTCTATACAGTCTTGCTATACGATTCAATCTCTTAATCTTTTCAAATCAATATTGAAGAGCAATCTCTGTTTCTTAATCAGCTAAAAGTTTGATACTATTTATATAATACAAATTATAATATTTGTAATGTTCTACATAAGAACCTGATAGTTATGATGCTGTCCAGTGTAGCAAGTCTGATATTTTACATCTGGCTATCGATGGTCAACTTGGCTCGCCCATAGGAGATTCTGAGGGTATCGGATTCGATCACGCCAAGACCCCAACACGATCAATGTCAGGAGCGAAACCGCTGCCCGAAGCGAAAACGGTGATGGTATTGGCACTGCTTGTACTAAATCCCGAAAGCTGCACGAGGTAGTTCGCATACACGTCCTTGTCCCAGTTGTACCCGCTGAGTGGAAAACTAACTGTGACCGGAGCTTTTCCATTGACCGAGACTGAGGCTAACCTCTCATTTTCAGCAGTACCGAAGGAAAAACCTACTTCCCCGTTGATGTAGTCAAAACGGACAGACTGAGTTGCTTGAGAGGTAAGGATATTAGAAAGTATTAGAGTTCCGTTGCCGCTACCTCCGAGATTTCCAGCTTTACTACCGCCTGAACAACCTGAACAGGAGGCTTTAGCAGCACCGCTACTGAGAGCACCAGCTTCGGCTTCTGCCCAGTTGATCTTCGGTGCGCTAGCAGTTGACGATTTGACGCTGGATAATCGCAAGGCCAACGTTCCGTGAGCATTGACCGACTTGGAATATGAAGAGATGCCGGTAGCAGTAGACTGGTCCCAGAGGTTTTTGACGTTTGCAGAGGCAATTCCTAGAATTGAGAAGTTGACAGTAAGCGTGCGTGTTTTGTTCGAGAGATCGACCGCCAAAACAGCCTTGTCGCCGTTGCTGAGGTCTCCAATCCAGATGTCGTAGTCGTTGGTGAAGCGCTGAACAAGCGTGATTGGTTTACCAGCAGAGTCTTGGTTAATTGCGATCAAGTCGGAATTTTGCAGGACAGCTACAGTCTGAGCGGACAATGCGTTGACGTCGGTAGAGATCATCAGAGCAGACTTCACCATTGCCCAGAAGGCAAAGTGAGTGGCTTGTTCATCGAATGTCATACCAGGGTTTCCGACCTCGAGTAGATCCGCATCAGCAAAGTGGCCTGGTCCAATCAACCCAGACTTTGCAATGTGAATTGCTTCGTTGTAGATCCGGTAAACGTTGCTGAAGCCGGTTACAATGTCATCGGATAGACGGAATGATGTCGATATCCCACGAGTCCAATCATTGGGCCCTTCTAGACCAGTTGGTGAAGAATACGGTGTTCCCCATTGGCAGACCAGCATGCCTGAGATGCCGACACTCTGTAGAGCGTTCCACATAGTGCGGAAGCGCGTTGGGAAATCGGTTCTTGCGGTTTTGGGGGCATTTTGTGACGCTGCTGGCCCATCTGCATAGCAATTGTCGTCTTTAGACAGAATAAGCTTTTGTCAGCCATTGATAAGACCAGTATAGCTCACATTTGACGTATTGCGCGTTCAAGCTAGCAAAGAATGCCGCGTCCGCCGCTTCATGACCCAACGAGCCAGCTACTGGGCTAGGCGCGACAGCATCACACATTCTTACTCCGGCGTCTGAATACATACTCCATGTGAAGCCCTTTGACCTTGCAGTCTGACTCAATGATTGGAGACCGCTGGGAAATGCGCCAGTGTCGACATTTATGGCACCGGTGGACGCGTTTCTTGAGTTATCTCGTGCGCCCCAGCCGCAGTCAAGTTGGATATACTTGTATCCAGCTGCGAGAAATCCTCGACTTGCCATAGCATTGATTGCTGCTGTCATCTGTGACTCGGATGGGCTGCATGAGACTTGATTGTAAGAATTGTAGCCCATAACTGGTGTTGACTGGAATGCATTGGTGACGGCATGGTGTGCCGCTACGAAGCCCAGTGTGATTTTTTTGATCAATGCCATGCCGAGTAGTTACCTAGACGTAGATTGAAGAGAATGCTCCATTGATTACACGCGCGCAGAGGATTTGCTGCAGGTTAAATAGCAGATTCGCATTTAATGGGAGCTGGTAAGCTTTTACGCTATAACAAAATGATTTTATCCATATCGTAGCTTGTCGCTACAGCCGACGCCACCACAGCTGACTTTTCAATCCGTTCTGTGGTTTGTGGAAGTATTCAAAAATCGTAGACTTACCTGTCGTACCTGCCTCTACGGAGAATTGCGGAGACGTTGCCGAGGTCTTCTCATAGGCTTGAAGGCGTGGACGCGGACATCGTCATTCCGTACTGGGTTCTGAATGTGAGGGGAAGCGTGCGTTTCTCCGCCGGAATGTGCAGAGTAAATTCTCTGCTGGATTGTCGTTTCTGCTTTCAAGAGGTCTAATGCTGGTAGTGTTGAGAGACATCACTTTAGTGTATGCAAACATATCTTCGAGACTTTCTATACGGCAATGATTCCTTCGTGTCCGTGTTCTCACCTACAAGCTTCCCCAAAAACCAGCAGAGAAGTCGGACAGAAGTCCCTAAACCAGCGGATGTACGTCATAGCGTAAGGGAAGATGGATTAGGGGCGAACCTTACGTACAGACCTATATGGGTACGCTAAACCTAATTAGGCTGGAATTCTCGCGTCTTAGACATACAGTAAATATTTAATATGACGAACGAAATGATCTGGAGATTTGGTACGTTATACCGGATATTCGTTGAGAATCGATTAATCTGGATTAGCGTATACCTATCAGAGTTAGAATGTCCCTCAAATTGCCATGTGAATTCCGTAATATCGCATGAGTTCGCTATATCGAATTACGTGATATCAAATATTTACTGTAATTTAAACTAATTCGAAGTACTCCGTATTATTCATCCACATCCATTCGAGTCAGACAGATTCTTCCTGCGTTGGAGAAATCATTCATGTCATGCTCAAGTGTACGGCATGTCATGCCATCCTTTCAGCAGGCCTTCGGGGCGGACGAGGTTCACTTAGGCTCGACGTAGTCGTGGTGGCTGTGTGTTGTTCCGCAAGTTCCCAATTGCAACCGGTCTTCAACCATTGACGTCGACGTTCGAGCAAGCAAGGATCAACGCATGCACCTTCAACCTACTGTAACACCACACCCTAAGGTGCTGAGATGTCTTCCTGGATGGGGGAAAAGCAACCGCACACCGTCGCGGAACGGATTGTAGGTACTTTAAACTCAGGCGACGATGGCGCTCTAAGCGCGGGCAAAATCCTCGTTGTTATACATCAATCATCTTATATCATACATTCCCGAGCAGTTCTCACTATAGCGACTCAAGAAATTACAGTCGCGTCGTCGCCGCATCCGGATCTGCAAAAAGCCTCATTTGATAGGGCAGCAAGATCCTCCAAGCCACAACGCCACCATTGAGCTCTTTCGCCTCTCAGACGCACATATCAATTTCACCCAGTTCCCCAAGCCTCGCCACCACGGCGAGATGGCATCGTCAGCTTCGTGGCTGCCAGGAGCATGCTGATACACATTGGCCAAGTGAAGCTCGCGTCGAATTAAATCTACTTTGCAGTTCTCCCGCCTCCGCCTTCTGAGCGAGTAGGAAATATTTACACGTTGTAACATACCTCGCGTCCGAACTGTCACGTCCTCAGTCATCTGAGTGAGTGCAAAACTTTCACGCGTTGTAAGATACCTTACGCCCGACGACCCGTCCCGTCCTCACTTATCTATTTGTGGTCATTACTTAGGCTGGCCAATGTCGAGTAGTGGGCTCTGTGTATATGCATTCAGACGGGATGTTTTTGAGCGTTGCGTCGCTCAGCCGTAGGGGAAGCACCGCCATTCCATTCAGCGAGCCTTAAATCCATGGGTACCCTTCCGCTCCTTTTATCTGCCCCTCTGGTTCGCGATTAAAGTTGATTAAGGAGCAAAGCATTTCAAACCCTCCAACACTCGAATACAACCATGAGTTATGAGATGATCCCCACCGACCGAGCGAGGTACCACAATTCCAATGAACCCTGACCGCCCAATCAAAAACTGATGTTAGCGCTTAGCAGGAGAGATGTCTCGAAAGCCTCGCGAAAGGGCACGTTGTCTCACAGTATCATCGTCCATATACGGGTCATATTGAGAAGCCTGGGTCTCCAAATCGTCAAGCCATTCAAAAGTTGGAGAGGGCCTGAGAATCCAAAGATTGCAATTCGACAAGGCCGATCCGTGGCTACCGCGCGAGCGAGTGTCCACTTCGTCCCTGTGGCTGCTTGCTTGGTCATTCTCATTTACAATTTCCGTGTTGTTTTTGTGTGGTACGACTCCGGCTGCGTTGCGCTCCAATTTGTTGCGAAGCTCCATGAGGTCCTGATGCAGGCATCCGTTGCTGCGATAGTCCTTGGCTACATTCGACATCACTTGACAGGCGAGACTGCTTTACCTTTTGGTGCTCTGCTTGCTGGGAGTCAGATATACAGCGCTTCTTCCCTCGTCTCCTTAGAGTTCTGGGGAACAGTAACCGCTCCCTTGCTTGGGATGCGTCACAGGATCGTGTATTTTATTCTGGTTTCAGTCGGCGTGCTTCTCGGTTCTACCGTTGGTCCAGCAAGCGCTATCTTGATGCTACCAAGACAAATGCAGACCCGGATCGGATCCTTCAATTACTTTATCAATGAGACTAAACTGTTCCCACTTCAAATAACCGCTTCGAACGTAGGCTCAGCGTGGGTTTCAGTCTGGTTGAGAAAATTAAGCAAGGCTAACGTCCGCAGAAATTTGGGTGCAGTCGAACAGTTCTTTCAGCAAGATCTTCCTGACTATCTTACAGCCGTTTTCGCTGATTTTCCTGAACCAGTAAAGACAAACATTTCCTACGCCTACAGTGAAGATTTAGACACGAGTGTCGAGTATACAGTGTGTTCTCCTGGCTTGTGTATTCCTACCTGCCACGAATACGACACCTCTGGCTCCGTCGGGTTGGGGGAAAACCTAGAGTATGCCTCGGGATTAATGCGGACCTATCTTAGCAAACAACCGTGCTTTAGAACTCATTGTGCATTACAGGATGTACAAGGAAACCAGAACGCCTCTTATCTGCAACTGCTGCCCGGGCAGCCTTCTAACCTAAGCATGACCAAGGGAGACTTTCTGCGTTCGTACGATGCGGCAGGAGATGCTCATCTTACCTGGCTGCCACCACCGGAATCTTTGCGCGGCAATTATTCCATCATCGCCGTTTATGCACCGCATCGCTCTGGTGCTGGAAAAGATAGCGCGTGGACGTGTGGCCTTCAAGCAGCATGGCGCCCATCCCGCCTCAAGACGGTTGTCGACAGTTTGGGTATCCATACATTAAGTGGAGAATTGATCGATCCAGATGGTCCGCAGTGGGGTAAATCTTCCGTCATGCCCGCCGAACTTGAGCCGGAACCCGCCGAAGCCTGGCCAGAAGCGATTGTTTCTATTGATCCGGACTGGGCGACGACGTCCACGGTTGTAAACTCTTCTGTCGATGGAGCTGGACTGCCTTTTGCTGTCACGCTACAAGACTTATTCCGCCAGCTCGAGTCCTCTTGGTCTGAGGTACCTCTCGATCTCTCGTTAGCCCCTACAGTGGGTACCGTGGTCGCTACCGCAATGTCTTCACTAAATGCCTCTGCCTTAGATCCCGGTCCCATCAGACAGAAACCCGGGCTTACCGAAGTTAAGGTAGAAGTCTTCGCGGCCGGCACCGGGTACAGCATCACGACCGTCCCCGACATACTTGCGGCTGTCGTCCTTTGCCTTTACTGCCTCTTTGCTCTTACGTTTATGGCTTGGTCCTTGTGGACTGGACAAAGCTCAAACAGCTGGGACTCCATCGCAGAGTTGGTTGCTCTTGGCCTCAACTCAAGAGCGCTTGCACAGTTAAAGAATACTAGTGCAGGAGTTGAGACGATGACGGTATTCCAAGAACCAATCAGGATCTTGGAGAATAAAGAGCAGTCTGTAGAGATTGTTTTTGAGAATGATCAAGATCTTAAAAACACTCATAGGACGATAAAAGTAAACCAAGCTTATTGATTGTTCGTGCATGCCGCTGACCCTGGCATCCACAAGAATAATCTAAGCATTATGGGTTTTGCTGGAGAGCTTCAGCAAGATATGGATGCTTTGGATTTGGCCGAGACGAAGCTTGATCGTTCTTCGCCAAACACGATGAACCGAACGGTAAAAGAAGGACAAAGAAGGGTAATTCTCATTATAACTTAAGAAGGTTCGAATTTTACTAGAATGACTACTTTGAGCGGAGATTCGCTATTTCAACGGAACTATGTTGGCCACGGCGCTGGCAACTGCTGGGAGTCGGCGTTATCGAAGAAATCGATTGATTCATTGTTCGTGCATGTTATGTATAACGAGTGGATTGACGTGCGATATATCGTGCTGATTATGGTATTGAAGGCCTGTGCGAAGCATGTGGACTGTGTCGCTGAGGCGAAACCGCGAGCCAAACGATCGAGATGTGCCGCATAAGCGCCCGCATCCTAGCGCATCCTGATGATAACAATCCTCCAGAGGAGAAAGCGTTGGTCATGATAGCGTCTCTTAGAGCTGTAGACAGGTTCTTCGCCCTCCCTCATGGAGCTCAGCCCGCGGTGAAGTCAGTTCCCATGTCCTGATAGCTCTTTCTCCATGTTGCCAATGGTGAAGTACGTCTATAACTTGGATGATTCTCCATGTCCACTGACTCCCCGGCCCCCATGACTCTGCGGATTTACCGATTCTGGATCCTTGGAAAACGCCTCTTCGCCTTGAAAGTGCCTATCATGATCGAGGATAAACGTAAGTAAGTGAGTCATTCATGGCACAACCCACGGCATAAAAGCACACAAGGGGCATATCTGAAGTCGCAGGTGAGACGGAAAAGAATAACGCCGTATGAAAGATCGAAGACCAAAAACGTCGTTAGGATATAGAACTGCAGAAAGAATGAATAGGCGAACGTATGAGACAGTGATGGAAACGTAACCGGTTGATTGAAAGTTGTGTTGTTAATGATCAGATAATCTCACACTTCTTCCCTCTGTTAAACAATCACGGAAATACGCGTTCTCATCGTTCTTCCATGCTGAAGTCCCTGCAGTTGATGAGTGAAGGGAAGATGGAGACCTCTAATCTTGCAAGAGGATTTTCAAGGAAGGACGAAGGGTAAAAAAGGGAAAACCAAAAGCGACGACTTTACATAAAAGGCGCCAATGACTATTCCAACTCACCATGTGCGCTCCTCTCCATTCGACAAGTAAGAGCAGTCTCCGTTTAAGGCCACGTCCCATCCGCCCGCTATTCCTATGCCATTCTCCCAGTCTTGCCATTCCTCTCGGGCTCGTAGAGGAGACTTCCTTTTGTATTCACTCAGACTGCAGGTGCCGCAACGAAAGTCCTCTTCATTTGGATCTGCAGGCATGTGGCCTGTGAGAACTCTCCCAATTGCTATCATGACGGCAGCATGTGTGCAGATGAGGAGAGCTCGAGGCTGCTCCGGCCGCCTGTCTTCAAATTGGATGATGGCATTGAGAATTCGTGCGACACGATCGTGAAGTCCGGCAATAGATTCGCCCTTGGGGTTTGGAATGACACCAAAAAGCGTCCCCTGAGCTAGGAACGGAAAATGCTCCGCCTGGAGGACCTCGTACTGCACCGGTTGAGGGTGCTCGAAGTCAGCGATTCCAAACCATTCTCCGAGACCATGCTCGTACTTGACCGTGCTACTGCCGGGTGGACTTCCTTCTTCGTACAACCCTTGGATAAATGGCTTCAATGTCTGAACGCAACGATAGAACGGACTGCTGTATATCGTCTCTATGGGATCATCCATTTTCGTCAGCCTCTGCGCGAGCTGTTTGGACTGTTCCACACCGTAGCTAGTGAGCGCGGGATCGCCATCGATACCGGTAGGGCTGCGGATATTATTAGTATATTTGCCGCTCTTCGGGTCAACGACCCAGTTTGAGCGGAACTAAATGGATGATTAGCTATGTTCGGTTGACCCAAGGCTTTAGGTTTGCGAATGTACCCCATGTCGAACGACATAGATGGTATCCAGCATTGCTGGTATTGTCGACGGGTAGAAGGGACTCGACGAGTTTTGCCAGAAGGCGGTATGTTAGATATGTAGGGACCGATAAGCCGAGGTCCAATAGTTCGCCTGGCCCGGGAGGTACGTTTAAACGAATGGAACCGATGGTGATGCTGCCGGTACTGGACGTTTTTAGTTTTTTTATTTTGCTTTTCTTTTTTTGAGGAGGGAGAGGATTGTTTAGCTTGGATGATTCTGTCAATGACATGGTGGCTTGAGTATAGTGACTATTAGTGTGCCTTTCTTCCCAACTTGCCGCACCCCTGTTCACCAGGGCCTTCAGTCTTACAGAGCAAGAACGTACCGCCCAGTCCTCATCTACAAGAGAAAAAATGATCTAGGGCGCCAGATTGTTTTACCTAGAGCTAGACGCTCTTGTTACTAGGCTACGCAAGTGAGAGGTCGAAAGGACAGATACAATTCAATCAATCTCCTTTTTGGGCTAGGGTATCTTATAGACACACCATCTAATCTACTCTGTGAAAATCATACGTAATGGCTCAGTAGAAGAAACCTAGGATCTTTCCTGCGACATGCTTGCGACGCGCTTCTTCATGATCCATAATGCCAGCGGACGTCGTAAGAACGATGAAACCGAATTGACGAGATGGCAGAAGCTTCACTACCCACTTCTCCAAATCTCGTAGCTGGACATTATATCGAGGGCTGATGACGCCAGTCTTATTGATACTTTAATTTGTATTAGCCAGGGGCGTCTGGTGAGACAGGACACGCCCTTACCGTCCGTTTAGCTGGATGACGATCTTGCCGTTTCGATGGTCGTCAACTTCTTCGAACTCGCCGATGTAGCCTGATGACTCGAGTGTCAGCATATTGCGATGAGTTAAACGTCGAACTTCAGATTGGATTCGGGCAACGTGTAAGACTCTCGCAGAAGTTTTCAATCTTCCGAGCACTTAAAGGACAAAAGTCGTGGAGAGGTATATTTGAGACCATCGTCTAGTTATCAACTCGGGGGTGGTTGCCGTCGCTCGACTAACGTGAGAGGCGTTGACTTACCGTGCTTCTGCATCACATGAAGGAACTTCACGATGACTTTGGAGCTCGGCCGGATTAGGACTTGACGCTTGCCAGTCTTCTCGGCATTGTTGATAGATTTGAGGGCATCGTTGAGGACACTGGTTCGGACCATTCTGATGACGGAAGTCTGAGATTCTCAAGCGGCGAATGCGGCTTGAGGTATCTGCGATTGAAGGATATTGATCAGCTTTCAGGAGCCCGAGCGCAAAGAGTGCCCATCACGAGGGTTCTTCAGCTCTTCTTGCAAAGCGGAAGCATATCGTCGTGCGTGCCCAGCACCGACAAGCAGCCAATGATTACTTGTCCAAGCTGTCTGCAGAGTGCTCAAACCATGGAGATTCGTTCTGACATACCTCGGGGTAGAGTGTTTGTGAAGGTTAAGGGTGTTCAATTGAGATTATTGAAGAAGGGGGTTGACAATTTCTCCCAAGTCAGGCATGTGCTGTGCGCTACCCGACGCGCTAAATATCGACCTTATCGATACGGCGAGATGGCGAATATGTCACTCTGAACAAGGTTCGCCTTCTGCTCAAAACAACTCTAATGTTAGTTTTACCCTATCGTCTCACCTATTTCATTTCTCTTGTTTCTTGAGTCTGTACATATCCATCTTTATCACATCAGAATGTCGGCTGAAGCGTGCTGCACGTGCGCTTCTCTCCTCTCCTCTGCAACAGACAGTGAGAAGCCACTGACAGCAAGTCGACGGGTCTCTTGTTGTGGTCGTGCAATCTGCACGAAATGCATAGCATCTAACCCTCGCTTCTCAACATATTGCCCGTATTGTCAAGTCTCCTCAACACCGAGCTCAATACCACAAGGTCTTCGCGACCCACCGGCCTACTCACCTCCCGCATCCCCTCCCACCCCTCATTTCGACACACCGCCGGCATCAGATACAGATTCCGAGGTACCTCCTCCAGCTTATTCGGCGTATTCGTCGACTGGAACACAAGCATTCGACCTTCCGAAAGATGCGAAGAGCCCTGTACCTACTCCCGATGTTCTCCACTTCCTCCATCCTGATGACACCATTTCTTCCATAGCACTACGATATCGGGTTCCACTACAAATCCTTCGTACACACAATTCGCTCTTTTCAGACTCCCTATTACAAGCCCGACGCACTATCCTGATCCCAGGCGCTTACTACCATGGCCCTTCACTCTCAGCTCGACCCGTTGAAGGCGAGGAAGAAGAGGCGCGAAAAGGGAAGGTCAGACGATTCATGGTGACTTGCAAGGTTGCGGAATATGACATTGCCCTGCTTTATTTGAAGCAAACGGACTACGACCTGGATGAGGCAGTCATGAGATTTCAGGAAGACGAGCAATGGGAGAAAGAACATCCTTTGGATGGCTCCAGCACAGGGGCAGCAGGAAGAGCAGGAGTCAAGTTTGGAGAACCAGCTAGGCGCGTTGGAATAAGAAGGTTCGTGAGATGAATGACTCTATCATGGGCGGCGTTGCAGGCAGCACATCACGAGGTCAGTGAATGTCGATTACAGGATAGACTCCATGGAGGAACCAATATTGGTGGTCTGTATTCTAGGCATGTATAATACGAATTTTGTGTACAGAAACGTTTAAATTACAGTATTGAGATTGGAATGGACTGCTCAAATCATTTCTAAGGGATCATGTCTCATTCGTTGCATGAGAAATCTCGAACGCCGTGGAAGAACAACAAGATTACAAGTTGGAAAGGGGAAAATCCCAAAGTCGTCAAGCAGTATTGTACCTAATCTCTGTCTGGGCACGACTGCGCTTGTAATAGTGGCCACAAACAGAGCTATTAGATTGATCTGGTTATTAGACTGTTCTATGGTGACGGATTCCAGAACTAGTCTGACAGGTCCATCATTTTTATACGTCGACCAATACTGCTAAGCCCACTTCTGAATCCGAGTTAGCCTGTGAATTAGCTGTTATTTGAATCATCATATATACATGCTTCCTAAAAGTGAGGCCTACATGTAGTCCATCAATATTGGCGGGGTGAGTTGGGAGTGGATAGAAATGACGTCGAAGGTTCTAGAACCTGCTGCCAGCAACGAGCAGCGACTGGAAGCCTCACTATCAACTTGAGCACGAAGTCTGTATAAAATCTTTTCCTAGAGTTCATGCTCCAAGAACTTGACAATCATTCACGACCTTCACGACCGCCACGATCACTGACCTGGTTTTCATCGTTTATCCTTCGAGTCCTTTACCTCCGAGACGTGCACAACCATAAACACTAATAATACAAGATGGCGTCCAACATGGACTTCACAGATCGAGCCTCAGCCGCTCTCAGTGAGGCGCAAGCTTTGGCTCAACAGCACTCTCATGCACAGCTCATGCCGATTCATCTCGGAGTCGCCCTCCTCGAGCCTCAGCCTGATCTCTCAAAAGACCAGCAGGCAAAAGATCACGAATCTCATGCTGCTTCCTCTGCACCATTGTTCAAACAAGTCGTCGAACGCGCCCATGGTGATCCACAACTACTTTCACGGGCTTTTAACAAATCGTTGGTCCGCCTACCCAGTCAGGACCCTCCACCAGAACATGTCTCTCTTTCACCAAGTTTTTCCAAGATCCTAAGGGCTGCGAGTGACCTTCAGAAAACACAAAAGGATAGCTATGTTGCCGTGGACCATCTCATTCAAGCTCTGGTGCAAGACCCAAACATCCAACGATGTTTGGCTGACGCAAATATTTCAAACCCAAAGCTTATCGACGGTGCTGTGCAGCAAATTCGGGGTACGAAGAGGGTGGACTCGAAGACGGCCGACGCTGAAGAGGAGAATGAGAATTTGAAAAAGTTTACCATTGACATGACGAGCATGGCCAGGGAAGGGAAGATCGACCCTGTTATTGGACGAGAAGAAGAAATTCGACGGGTGATTCGAATTCTCAGTCGACGGACGAAGAACAACCCTGTGCTCATCGGTGAGCCTGGTGTTGGTAAGACAACGGTTGTGGAAGGTCTTGCGCTTCGGATCGTCAACGCCGACGTACCAGCCAATCTTGCAGCATGCAAGCTCCTTTCCCTTGATGTCGGATCCCTAGTTGCCGGAAGCAAGTACCGTGGCGAATTCGAGGAGCGTATGAAAGGCGTCTTGAAAGAAATCGAAGATTCGAAGGACATGATTGTCCTCTTCGTCGACGAAATCCATCTTCTCATGGGTGCGGGCACCAGCGGTGAAGGTG
This sequence comes from Viridothelium virens, assembly GCA_010094025.1. NCBI lineage: Eukaryota > Fungi > Ascomycota > Dothideomycetes > Trypetheliales > Trypetheliaceae > Viridothelium > Viridothelium virens. The sequence continues at coordinate 15,677 of ML991898.1, read as the reverse complement.
GAATGGATGCTGCCAACCTCCTCAAGCCCATGCTTGCTCGAGGTCAGCTTCACTGCATCGGTGCTACCACACTGGCAGAGTACCGGAAATACATTGAGAAAGATCAGGCTTTCGAACGGCGGTTCCAACAAGTTCTCGTCAAGGAACCTTCAATCCCCGAGACCGTCTCTATTCTTCGTGGATTGAAAGAGAAATACGAAGTCCACCACGGTGTCACCATTCTCGACGGAGCTATCGTATCTGCAGCTAGCCTTGCAGCGCGCTATCTTACACAACGCAGACTGCCAGACTCGGCTGTCGACTTGATCGATGAAGCCGCTGCTGCTGTCCGCGTAACCCGAGAATCACAACCTGAAGCTCTCGACAATCTAGAGCGAAAGCAGCGCCAACTCCAAATCGAAATCCACGCCCTCGAACGTGAAAAGGACGAGGCCGCCCGAACACGTCTACGCGAGGCCAAAGCTGAATCTGCCAACGTTGAAGAAGAACTGAAGCCCCTCCGCGAAAAGTACGAGACCGAAAAGTCGCGCAGCAAAGAAATTCAGGAAGCCCGCATCAAGCTCGACCAGCTCAAAGTCAAGCAAGCCGAAGCCGAGCGCATGCGCGACATCCAGACCGCCTCCGACCTCAAATACTACGCCATCCCGGACGTGGAGACGCGCATCGAGCAGCTCGAAGCCGAGAAGGCGCGCGCCGACGCTGAGGCCATGAATCACCGCGGGTCGATGGGTGAGACCCTCCTTACTGACGCCGTTGGGCCGGATCAGATCAATGAAATCGTCGCGCGCTGGACCGGTATCCCCGTCACGCGGCTGCGCACGACAGAGAAGGAGAAGCTCCTCCACATGGAGAGGCACCTCGGTAATATCGTTGTCGGCCAGAAAGAAGCCGTCACTTCTGTTGCCAATGCCATCCGCCTACAAAGATCTGGTCTTGCAAACCCTAATCAACCGCCTTCCTTCCTCTTCTGTGGTCCTTCGGGTACTGGTAAAACGCTGCTCACCAAGGCGCTCGCGGAGTTTCTCTTCGATGACTCGAAGGCGATGATTCGTTTCGATATGTCAGAATACCAGGAGCGCCACTCGCTGTCGCGTATGATCGGTGCGCCGCCAGGCTATGTCGGGCACGACGCGGGTGGACAGCTCACAGAGGCGCTGCGGAGGAGGCCATTTTCCATCTTGCTGTTTGATGAAGTGGAGAAGGCGGCGAAAGAGGTGCTGACGGTGCTACTCCAACTCATGGATGACGGCCGGATTACGGATGGTCAAGGACGTGTCGTCGATGCGAAGAACTGTATCGTGGTCATGACATCGAACTTGGGCGCTGAGTACCTCGCACGACCGAATGCAGCGGATGGTAAGATCGATCCGACTACCAAGGAGATGGTCATGGGTGCTCTGCGAAATTACTTCCTTCCAGAGTTCCTGAATCGGATCTCAAGCATTGTCATCTTCAACCGGCTGACCAAGAAGGAGATCCGCAAGATTGTCGATGTTCGCCTCGACGAGATCCAGCGCCGGCTTGGGCAGAATGGAAGGAATGTTCGCATCGAGATGACGGACGGCGTCAGGGATTATCTCGGCTCGGCAGGATACTCGCCTGCCTATGGTGCACGCCCGCTCGCGAGGCTCATCGAGAAGGAAGTCTTGAACAAACTCGCTGTCTTGATCCTCCGGGGGAATGTTCGCGATGGGGAAAGCGCACGAGTGGTACTGGAGGATGGGCACATCCAAGTGTTGCCGAACCATACCGAGAGCGATGATGATGCCAGTGGAAGCGAGATCGACATGGTAGATGATGAAGTTGCCATGGCGGAGTTGGCTGATGCAGATGGTGACATGGATCTTTACGACTAAAAGAGCTTCTGAGCATCGAGAAGATGAGTGGTGGGTTAAGTGAACCACGCTTTGGAGAGGAGTCGGGAACTCTGGGTTTACTTTGAGCATGGTGTAACGGCGCTTTTGGCATTAAGAACGAGGAAGGCACTTATGTCACATATCATGCTAGCCAGCTTTGACGGCTTGCTTTTTGGCAATACATACCATACATACCCTATATATATTATACACTGGGAGTGGGGAAAGGCCCTCTGGATGATAGACGTATACATATATACATACATCTACCCATACATGTCTCTCCCATGTCGAAATGGAATAATCATGATTTATCTTTTTGGCCTCAGCGTGACCTCGGTTTATCATGTTTTCAATGAATCACCTCCGAAGTATAGTCTACAAAGCTGAAGTAATTGGTATTCTGGGTTGCCTCAATTGCTTCCGAAATTTTCTAATGCTCTATACGCATTCGCACCGAGCTCGCTCATTAGCTAGCTAACGATCTGGCTGTCAATCAACCACGCGGCAGGATATCCATGCATGTGCCAAATGTACCATCTACCCGTCTCGCCTCTTGTCTCATCACGCTAGAATACAGCATGTTATAGTCGATCCACACATTCCATCCGCGCGTTTTACACATGCATCTGCTCCAACCAGCTGACATCCCATCCAAACTCATCCAGTCTCATTTCGACTCGTCGCACCTCAATTAGCAACCCCCCGCTCCGCCTCTCCCAAAGTCATCCCACCCCCACCACTCGTAGCCGCGCCCACATACCCCAACGCCGCCGCAGCTCTCGCCATCGCCTCAGCCGTCACCGCCTTCTCATCCTCATCCGGCGCGCTGCCACTCCCTCTCCTACTCTCAACCTCATCCTCATGCCCCACTCCACTGTCATCGTCCTCGTTCTCCTCAACCCCTTCCTCCTTCACCTCGCCCCCCTCCTTACCCATCCCCGCTTCCCCCGCCATCACCGTCGCACTCGTAGGCGTCGGAATAGGCCGAAAACTCGCCTCGGAGATCGCGCTCGTGGGAATAGAACTCAGCGCGCTCGTCCCCGTCCCCGTGCCAGAGAGATGCGTACTCAACGGCGACTGCTGGCCCGAGAGCCCGCCCCCACCAGCAGCAGCATTAGCATACCCCTCCGTCGCCGACGCCGCCACCGCCGCCAGCGACGCTCCCGCAGCAGCCGCAGCCGCGGACTGGCTCAGCGCTCCTCCTGACTGGAGCGGCGCAGTGGCATTGAGTCCCGCAAGCGGGGTCTCCGCCGCCGTGCTCGCGTTCTGCGCCTGCAGCTGTGCGAGGGCGAGCGCGCGCGCCTGGATGAGGCCCTCCTCGTCTCGGGCACGCTGCGTCTCGCGGGCGAGGGCGGCGTAGGTTTCGTCGTCTGAGGAGGTGTTGGTGGTGGTGGCGTTGTTGGCGGTGCGGAAACCGGGGAAGCCGTCGGAGAGGCCGAGGGGGTGGCGGGTGGTGGTGTCGGATTGGGTTGAGGGTCGGCGATCGAGGAGGCCGGTGGGATCTGAGGCCGATGTGGAGGTTGTGGAGGAGGAGGTGGTGGTGGAGGTGGGGTTCGTGGGGGTCGAATCCCAGGATTGGAGCTCTTCCGGTTTGACTTCGCGCCACGAGCATTTCGCATGCTTTTTGGTGCAGCCCATGCAGGCGGTGAGGTTTTTGAGACAGTCCATGTGGAGGCGACGGCAGCGGTCGCAGGGAGGGAGGATGCGGTCGCCCTTTTGAAGGGTCTCCATACGCGAGACCATGGCGGCTTTGTAGGGCCCTTCATCTGCAGCTGCGGCGGCTGCTTTCTGAGATGAGGAATGGTGATTGGAATGAGAATGATCTGTAGAATGAGAATGGCCGTGGTGAGAGTTACTATGGTTCGTTGAGGACGGTCGCGAAGGATGGGATGCGCTGTGTGAGAGGTGGGAGTGCGCCGGGCGATTGGTCGCAAGATGATCCGAACCACTTCCGAAGGGAGCAAAGTCTGCAGTATAATGACCTTTGGAGCCGTTCTGTCTAGACTGAGAGGTACCAGTCGGAGTTCCTCCCGTAGAGTGCGAAGGTGCAGGGGTGCCAAAAGCAGCTTGCTGTTTCCGTTCGGCTACGGTAGAAAAGCGATTCATCAGCTCGGCGTGCGTTTGCGGAGACGCGCCAATAGCGTTCTTTGGCCCTGGGTCCAATCTTGATAACGGCGTATCTGGAGCGCTGTGATTTCCATTATGTTCTGTGGGCGGCTTCGAATTGACCGCTACAAAGCCTCCCTGAGAAGCTTGTGCAAGTCCAGCGAGAGCAGTACCCGCGGCCGGATTAGCACCATTCATAAGTGCTACATTCGAAGGGCTCGAAGCCCGTAGAGCAGCGGAACCACTGATAGGCTGCTCGACAGCGCGACGATCGAGGATAGCTTGTTTACGACCTTTCAGGCGGTGGTTGAGCTGCCTAGTACGAGCAGCAACTGTCCTCTGATTAGTACTCCAAACTTCGTCCAGCTCGACAACGACAATCATAAGTTGATCATGTCGTACCTTGATCCGCCAAATGACTCAAATGCCCCAATGTCTTCTCCAAAATCTCAATCGTCCCCAATTCCTTCTCCTCATCCTCGCTAATCGGCTGAGGTGGAATCATCTTCTGTGGAATGCCCGAATTGATGAGCACGAAATCGTCCTCGGAGATTTGCACGCGGCACTGCTTGGTGTAGAATTGGCAGACACGAGCACCCTCACTCATCTGGCCAAGCTGGAACTGCTCGGGCTTGTTGCGCGCAAACTCGACCACGTCGAGCCATGTGACGGTGGTGCCTTCCTTGCCATGCGATTTCAGCACCCGCGGCGGACCGTCGAAGAGGCGCTCGAAGCGATGGATCAGGATGGGGCCGAGGGGCCGGGCACCGAGGTTGACGGCCATGCTTTCATGCCGTTCGAGGACACCAGCATAGTCTGAGAGGATGGCGATGAGGGAGGAAAGTGGGTCATGTTCGGAGACGAGAGGTAGGTCGTCACTGTTTTGGCGAGCGAGGTAATTGATCTGGAGGTGAGCTGAGGAAGCAGACTTCTTGGTTGGGTGGCCCGTCACCGCGTCGTCGTTCGAGCTGCTTCGCTTCCGCTTGAGGTCCGAGGAAGGGCGTTCGGGTGTGCTCATTTCGAGGTCGGCATGCGCGAAGTTATCCATGATGGATGGCATCAGGAAGGTGAAATTGAGGGAGAGGAAAGCATTCGAGGAGGAAGAAGGGAGAGAAGGACGGGGAGGAGGCGAAAGGAAAGGTGGCCGTGGTGGGAGGTGGGAAGTGGTAATAGTGGGAGGGAGGGCAGGCTCGGGATATGGAAAACGCGGATGCGGAATGCGGAGAGCGCGGTAAGGTTGGGTGGTTGCGTGGGTTTGCTGGAGGCCGCAGGGCTAGACCGCGCACAGGAGGAGCGGAGGTGACTGCCTGCACCCAAAAACACTCGAGACCGGTTCCGCCGCGAGCGTTCTGGATTCAAGAAAACTGCCGCAACCCACATGCGCCCCCCGACTTCGCCTCTTCATCCCCACCCCAGGTGCCATTCGTGACAGCTGTGCGGAGTACCAGTACCTGCCGCGCTTCGTTGTCAGCCTCGCTGCTGCTGCTGCTGCTGCTGAAGCACCTCTCACCTCCTACTCAGCGTGGCCCTGTTGTGCGTGTTGTGATGTGCGTGTTTGCCGCCACATCACCCGCCCTGCGCGGCCGTTCGGAGCGTGACCGGTCGCGCCAGGGATCGCCCTCCAGAAGTGCGGGCCCGGGTCAGCATCGGGGGTGGACGAAGCCAGCAAGCAGCCATTTTAACGCCCCTCTCGTGCTCGCCCTCTCACCCTCTTTTCCGCCGGCGTAGCGCAGCCAAGCGTGCCAATGCAGCACCGTCACTCGCTACTTTCCCAGCAGCGGAATAGACATGACCGCGCCAGGCGAGGGAAAAGCACACGAATTCGTAGGTGGCCGAAGCCGTCGAGCAGGTCGCAGTGATCATCGATGGGTGGATGAATGTCACTGTTGCGCCCCCCCACCCTTCGGCGCTTCCAGCTTCCTTCCTTCCTGGCTGTCGCCATCCATCAGTGCCATCCCACCCTGCGGTCCCTTGCCGTCTGCCTTCTGCCTTCTGCTGCTGCTGTTGCCCCACATCTCGCACCTTCCTCCCTGCGCCTTTTTCACCTCCTTCGCCCGACTTCCCATCCTGCTGTCGCAGCCCGCCAATCCCGGCAGCCACCTTGAATAGCTTAATTTTCGCCCACAAAGCCGCACCCGCAACCGCAGCAACCCTCCTCTGTGGTGAAAAAGCGTGACTGCTAAGCGGCCTTAACGCGTGATTTCGCGCGGCTCCAAATTTAGTAACCGCCTGAACTTCCTTCCTTACCTTACCTTACCTCATCCCAGCTCCGCCCTCCTTCCGCATCCCGCAACTTGTTATCCAACCAACTCACCGCAGTCACTCCTTCCCACTGTTATGTCGGAACGCGCTAGCATACGAGGGGGCCGAGGAGGCGGACGTGGTGATCGCGGAGGCCGAGGCGGGAGAGGCGGAGGAGCTGGTGGAGGGGCAGGAGGAGCTCCATCTGAGAAACCCAAGAAGGAGAATATCCTCAATTTGGAGAAGTACCTGGGCAAGCAGATTACCGTCAAATTCAATGGTGGAAGGGAAGGTATGCGCACTGTTCTGTCTACTTTCTGGTTTCCTCACTATCTCCCGCCCGAACTACAGAATTTGATTTTTGTCCTGGAGAGTTTCATCTTGTGACAGTTTGTGGGTGGGGTCATAATTTCTCTTCTCACACGACCCACAAACATCTTTACCCTCAAGACTGACGTTGGCGTTTGGGGTCTTTATTTAGTCGTCGGCACTCTCAAAGGATACGACCAACTTATGAATCTCGTCCTCGACGATGTCAATGAGCTATTAAAAGATGACGAAGGCAATGAATCAACCCGCCCGCTGGGCTTGATTGTCGCAAGAGGTACACTGTTGGTGCTCATTACGCCGCTGGATGGGAGTGAGCAGATTGCAAATCCCTTTGTGGATCCAGACGCGCCCGAATAAATGCTGCATGTGAAAAGATATCGAATAGACGAGAAATACCGCCCCCAACCAGACCATGTTTGAGGTATCACGCACAATGTCAAAGAATAATCCACCTTGTCAAAGGCGGATTCCCATTCGGGCGAGAAGCAACAAACCATTGTGAAGACATTGATGGCGATGGCAACACGGCTCGATGTCGTGAATGAGGAAGGGCAATCCGGTGCTTCTAAGCTGATAACCATGGAAAGCATGCTGCTTTATCGACGTCATTGGAGCGTCTGTTGTGAACAGAAATCAAAGGTATCATATCAATCTACTACCACTTAAAGATTCAGAGATATTGAATATCAATCCATCAAAGGCCGCCCTGTGCATATCTCTTTTCCATCGTCATTACCAAAGTGACCTTAGAGCACCGTTCCCCATCACTGTATCCCCTCGAACCCTCCTTCAGAAAAATTACCGTTTCATACAACCCGTGTTCCTCGCTTCAAATCCCTCTCTCCGGCAGATTCCGAGTCTGCTCCGCCCCACCCACACCTCGCTCCCCAGTATGCGGCTCCGCCACGCCCTGATCTCTCGGCGCCGACGCTCCCACGCCTTCCCCTTCATACCCATGAATCTGCTCGACCGCGCCATCCGTCCCGCCCTGTCCGCTGCCATACTTCCCGACATTCATCGGGAGCCCCGTGTGCGGCTCTGTCACGATGCCAGACTGCTGCTGCGACGCCGGGTGAGAGGCCGGCGGGTCCTTGTGCAGGCGGTGACGGCCGGACTCGTCGGTCGCGACAGCGCCGTGGTAGTGTTGTTTCTGCTGAGCGTCGTACTCGTGCGCTTTGTCGAGGATGATACGTTCGGACTCGGGGTGGTATTCGCTAGCTTCTTCGGTCGATGATTGCTCCTTGCTGCGGCGGGGATGCAGGATCTTCTCGAGGAGGCCCGGCTTCTTCTGCTTGTCGGACTCTTCGTCGTCGTCGTGCTTCTTATGCTCTTCTTCGGCAGCGTAGGCGGCGCCTCCGGCGGCAGCGGCACCACCAGCGCCTGCTGCGACTTCTTTCTCGCTGTGCTTCTTGTGGTCTTCTTCCGCGGCGGTCACGGCCTTGTCGTGTTCTTTTTCTTGCTTCTTAGCCTCCTTTTGGTGCTCCTTCTCCGCTGCCGCAACTGCCTTGTCGTGCTCTTTCTGTTCCTTCTTGGCTGCTTTCTCATTTTCTTTCTCTTGGGCCTTCAGGTCTTTGTCTGCCTGAGCTTGACGTTTCTCTAGTTCTTTCTGTTGCTGTTTGGCTTCCTTTTCAGCTTGCGCTTGCGCTTCCTTGGCTTGCTTCTCAGCTTCATGCTGCTTATACTCGTGTGCAGCACCAGCTCCCACCGCACCGGCTCCACCGGCAACGGCAGCATCGCGACCATAATGATGTTGCTTGGGCTCTTCTTCCCGAGACTGAGTCGGCATCCCTGTCGCTGTACTACTGGTGCCAGTTGTACCAGAAGCACCTGTAGCAGCGGTTGGAGCTGTGTGAGTAGGATGCATCTCTGCGCGCTGGGTGTCGTATCCAGTGGTGGATCCCGATGGGCCACGGTCAGACCTATCTGAGTGCTTGCCTGCTTCATAAGCTCCAGCACCCGCTGCTCCGACACCGCCAGCAATAGCAGCATCACGACCGAGGTGATGCTGAGGCTGTTGCTGGTTACCGTAGTCTCTGGACTGAGGTGCGTGCGAAGCAATGCCTCTTTCACTTTGGGTGATTGGCTGACCCACAGAACCAGTGCTTGGCGTTGTTTGTTGCTGGCTCCCGTAAGTAGCTGGTTGAGTACTTTGGCCAGTACCTGTGGCTCGCGGGTCACGATGAGAATCGCCCGTGTGCTTGCTTGCTTCATATGCACCAACACCAGCAGCGCCCGCACCGCCAGCAATCGCTGCATCACGCCCGTAATGGTGTTGGCGCTCCTGCTGACCGTCATAGCCTGTGCTCTGAGGGCCATAACCAGTAGTAGGTTCACTGCGTTCAGTTACGCGCGCCGGTCCAGATGTGACCGCACCCGAGTCTAGGCCAGTTGGGTGGGTCTGGCTCGGGTAATTAGTGCCTGAATGCTGCGTAGATGGTACTGTCGTAGAAGTAGGTTGATTGCTGTATGGTCCACCGGAGGTTTGAGATGAGGATTTTGTATGGGGTTGCTCAGCAGCTTGGCCGGGCTGGCTACCATAGCCGGTACCCGATGGTTGGGATGATGAAATGGGCTCTGAGGACTTTGGCTTGCCGGCTTCGTACGCACTGTACGCTCCGGCACCAGTTGCAGCGGCGCCACCCGCTATGGCAGCATCGCGGCCATAATGAGGCTTCTCTTCTTCGTTATGGCGAACATTTCCTGTGCTAGAAGGCACTGTGCTGGCCGGCTGAGCAGTTGAGCTGGTTTGAGTACCGTAGCCCGTTGTGGCTGGTTGAGACGATGGCACTGTACTGTGTTCCTTGGTAGTGGGCACGGGTTGACTTCCATATCCAGTGCTGGACGGTTGCGATGAGGATATGGGCTCAGAATTCTTCTGCCTGCTTGCCTCATGGGCTCCATACGCGCCGGCGCCCGCAGCAGCGGCACCACCTGCTATGGCAGCGTCACGTCCATAGTGGGGCTTGTTTTGCTCAGTGGATTCTGGAAAAGCTCCAGGCATCCCTGCACTAGTCTCTTCCGTAGTAGTATTAGGCTGGTTGCCATAAGTAGATGGCTGGGATGACCTTGCTTGTTGCGTAGAGGCACTGGGCTGGTTGCCGTAAGTGGTGGTCGGGTCAGATGGAGTTGCTCGTTGGGCAGTTGAGCTCGGTTGGCTACCGTAGCCTGTTGCCGATGGCTGTGACGAGGAAATCGGCTCATCTCGTTTCTTGTTTGCCTCATACGCACCATACCCAGCAGCGCCGGCGGCAGTGGCACCTCCAGCGACTGCAGCGTCCCGACCATAGTGATGCTGCTTATCTTGGGTCTGAGCCCCTGAGTGGGCATCAACCCGAGAATCTACGGGTTGGATATTATATGGGCTCGATATATTTGGATCACCGCCTGCAATACCTCCTGCAGTAGCACCAGTAGCTGTTTTGCCGGCATCGGTGGCACCGCTATCCACGTTCTTGCGAGAAGAATCAACCCGTGGGTCCATTCGGTTCATGAGATCCGAACGATGGGGCCCTGTCGTCTCCGTATCCTTCATCTTCTCAGGTTGAGGCTGAACTTTTGGGTCCGCCACATTCGCAAGATTACTTTCGTGAGGACCAATGGTTGCTGAGGCAGGTCCAGTATTGGTATCTCTAGCGCCTACATTCTTCATCTTCTCTGGCTCAGGCTGTACTCGCGGATCCGCTATATTTGCTGCGTCACTCTTGTGAGGGCCAATGGTTCTCGAGGCTGGGCCAGTGTCTTGGGTGTCTCTGCTACCAAGCGCGTGAGCACCGCCACCGGCAGCAGTTGCTCCCGCACCTGCCAATGCCGCGTCTCGTCCGTAGTGATGTTGGCCTGTGGTGCCTTGAGTGTCGGATGAGGTCGGATCGATGCTGGGATCAAAATTAATACAGTGTACTCTTCCATGAGCAATAAAAGTAAAATTCGGCTTACGTTTGACCAGGTTGCTGTAAATGAGCAGACTGAGAGCTAGGATCCGCTCTGCTAGAAGAGGCTGGATGCGAAGTGTTGCTGGATTGCAGATTTGGGTCAAGTCTGTTGGCAGTATCTGTGACATGAGGGCCAGTGCTGAAGTGCGGAGTCCCTTCGGTGGCATGCTCTCCTGGAGGACATGGATCGCCTTCAAAACTGTGACCATGACCCCCATGCTCATGCTCAAGAGCTCCACCTGCAGCTCCAGCAAGAGCTGCTCGACCATCACCAGCTGTCTGATTGGTTCGGGGCGCATCTGAGTCAAGAGTAGAGGCAACACCAGGCTTATTACGATCTGTGGCAGGAATACCTGTGGTGGTTCCACCGCTCAGAGGAAATTCTCGTTCTCGTTCTCCAGTACTGGAGCCCGTTAAACCAGACCCGGTTCCAGCGGTATTTGCCACCCCAGAGCTAAGAGGAGCCGAGCTGGTCTTGCTAGTACCAGTCGTACCTGTCACTTCCTGACCTTGATGACCCTTGAACGCCTTTTCGGCGGCAATAGTACTTGCACCAGTACCTACGCCGAGATCGCCGCTTCCTACACTGCGGTCCCGCTCAAAATCGAAGTTGCCGTGTTGAGGAGTACTTTCGGGTGTTAGTCCTTGAGCGCGGGGAGAGTAGTCATCGTCCAGACTCACCCTTCAACATTTCGGTAGGCTGTCGGGGAAGGCCCTGAAGGTGGACGATGATCAGCAGTTGTCGTCGTGGGAGAGAACCCCACAACGCCAGATTTGACGCTCGCTGTACTGATTGTCCGATCTGACATCGTAGGGCGCAGCAGATTGCCGTGGGTGTTCCTACCTGTGTCGGGACCCGTGCCAGATGCTGATGACTGTGACATTTGAACGGCAGAGTCGGGGGAATCTGTGTCTAGAGCTGAGTTTTGACACGTATCGTCATTGTTTATGCGAGGCTTACTGTTGAAATCAGCGAGGTTACAAGGTTTGGTGTATAGCTGTTCACGTAGTCTGAGAGGGGATACTTTATCCTCCCAAAGAACATGTGCTGAATGACGATGTCTACAAGCAAGCTACGTCGGATGAAGAGTGATGCGAAATGATGCAACAGTGATCGACGTAGGTGGAGCAACTTACCCTTGGGTTGCTTTTCCCAGATGGGTGCCTTCTCCAGTCAGAGCTCCCACATTTCCTTCTGCAGAAGTTGGACTGGTCGGTGAATTGCCGCTTTTGTCTCCACGATTGCTTATTTTCGGAATGAGCAAAGGGGTCGGTCTGGTTGGAGGATCATAGAGAACTCTTACAGAATATTCTTGATTTTGTCCATACTGAAGAGGTCGGGTCACTTGCTAATAATGTCCAAGCTTCCCAAGGCTAAGGTCAGTAGGAGTTGCCAAAGCAGTTCTCAGGTGAAACGACACGGCTCTTCAGTGCCTGGTTTGCGGCAGCCCAGGATGAAAGGGAGCTCTTGAAGTAAGCTTATATTATTCAAGGCCGCAAAGTATGGGCCCGAAAGGAATCCTAAGTTTCATTTGGAAAGAAGTCATGGGACGTAGCTTCCAAGGCGGGGTGAAAAGAAAGCTTGCTTAGACGTCATTTGCGGCGATCTGTGGCTGCATCGGTCGAACATGCCCGCTGAAAAGGGAACAGTGAAGTAACCAAGTCGACGCCTAGAGACAGGCTTCCAACAGAATCGTTGCGCTACCGCCAAACAGGATCCTCCATTCGCGCCTCGTGTCCATTGAATTGCTGGAAATCAAGGCAGCTGGCGCCATTCGTGCCAAGTTTCTGCAGACTCGGCTGGAAACGGCAGAGGGTAGTTTGCATGTATCAATTGGATCGGGATGAGGCATCATCATCGTTGGTTGCGCGGGAAACAAGAAAACAAACCTTTTCATATTGCAAATAGCTTTAGGAGAGCGGTCAAGAGAGATGGAAGGCACTTAATGGAGCACTCCAGATTATACAAAGCTGTCCCTGTCGGCGATCCCGGAGCTGAATGCACCAGACACAAACAAGTTGCATGCATCATGACTTGCTGGCGCCACATGCATCAGCCTCTTACTGCGGGGCAAAGATCGAGACTTGCTGGCGTTCATCGGTCCTCGCCGGCCGTGCGTCTCACCTACCTATCACATGTATGCAGTATGCACATTGATCAGTGCAGATGAGCGCCGAGCTCGCGATACCGATAAATTTTCCGACTGGAACCAAGAGCAAAAGCAAAAAAGAAAGCTCCTTGGAAGCTACTGACTGTAAAAATTATCGCACGCTACAGAGGCTGGAGCCGCAGTCGGCTGTATGCTCACGTGGCACCAAGATTGAGTTGTGAGACCTCGCTTGGAGACTTCCGTCGCCAGAATAAGATTAATTAATAGGTTAAATGAAGTCGCCAGATTCCGAAGTACCACGAGAGCACCATCTCATCTACATATCTAGATTATCCATTTCCTGATGTTCCAGTCCTTTTACATGCAATGCAGTCCCTCGTACCAAAAAAACCCCTCGGGCTCGTCAGCCGAAAATGGCAGCTGCTCAAAGTTCTCTCGTCCCAACAGGACAGGGCTGAGCCTGGACGAGCTTAAGCCGGAACAAACCCCCACGAACCCGTGCGCCCCTCCAGATGTACCAATCGGAGCGAGCGGCCATCTAATGACCCAATGACGACGATACTGCAAAGGATTCCTTCTCTGCGACGTCGTATTGATCCAAGCATTGGCCGTGCTGATTTCAGCTATCACTTTGCCTCAATTCACGCTATACATATACATCAAATCCCCACAAAATGCCACCCACAATCGTTTGCTAGCGCAGATACTCCTATATCAAATATCCAGCGTCAAATAACCCCTCCAATGACACCGGTCCACCGGACCACGTTACGACTGTGGTAGCGACTCCCCTGACCTAAACACATTAACCCGCCATCCAACCCCGCTACACCCAAATCTTCCTCTCCGACTCCTCCATCAACACCAGCTACCACCACCACCTCCCACCATGCCCTTCCGCGAACGCCTCAAAAAGACCTTCTCCCGCTCCAGCTCCCAAGGCGAGACCTCCAGCCTCCACAAGCCGCCCACCAAAAACAACAACGACCCCTCCATCTACCAGCCCGGCGAGAAGATGCCGCGGCCCAAATACCGCGCCCCCGTCGACAAGAAGCACGCCGACCACCTTGCCGCCTTCAACTTCGCCGCCGCCTGGCGCCGCACCTCCGCCGCCAGCCAGTACTCGCCCTTCGGTACCCGCGCGCCCAGCCGCAACGTAAGTCGGCGCGCGAGCCGGGAGCCCGGGGCGGGTGGGAGTCGGAGGGGGAGCTCGAGCAGTGCGGGGAGGAGGTCTGGGAGCTGGAGTCTACGGAGGCGAAGTGCGAAGAGCGGGAGTGGGAGTGGCAGTGGGGCTGGGTTGGGGGGAATGGAGGACGGGGTGGAGAGGTTGCAGCAGCTGCAGCCGCCGCCGGAGGTGGTGAGGGAGGTGGTGGGCGAGGATGGGACGCCGGTTGCGCCGGGGGCGACGCCGAAGGCGCATGAGGGTATGTTCTTTCCCCCCCCCCCCCTTATTTTGATTTCTGGGGGAAATAGAAGACTTATGGATGTTCAGGTAAAGCGAGTCCCCCGCCGGAGAAACACACGACGAATGCGACGGCGACTGACCAACCTTTCACGAGCGAGGAGCTTATGCTTGCGTATCAGAAGAGTGTTGCGTCCAAGAGATCGAATACGAGGCGATCGGATTAGAGTGGGGTCCCAAACCCAGTTCATACCGTTCAGATTTTGCAAGAGACAGTGACCTTTGTAGCCATGTTGGTATGCTGGTTAGGTGTGTCTATATGTCTGAGCCTTTATTCGGCCATCCTTGTCCACAACGAGTCATGGCTAAATGATTAGAATCTGGCATCCGACCTTCTCTCTTCAAGGCTTTTTCCAGCATCTTGTGTCACGCTTTACGATTTATTCCTGACGAATCTCTGGGCCCTTTCATCTTCTCTATCTATATATCTATATACTGTTGATGCTTTCTGGTACATACATGATAAATTTGAAATACGCCTAAAATGTAAAAAGAGAAGGCAAATCCAAGACTTCTTGTTGAATTTTGATTCGATAAAATTGATACGAAATGATCAAAACTTAGTGAAGTAGAAGACACCTAAGATCTAGAAATGAATGCGAATTCCGGTAATGGGCCGAAGTGAGTAAATGACGCGGGAAAATGGCCTTCAGTGCTGTTTCCATCACTTCGTTGGAGATTAATGATCTCCATCGTATAAGTTATCTGAGCTATGCACTTATCGGAGCTGTTGTCTCCATCGAATCATCGACTCGCGGGAAAATATTCCATCTCATGCGTACACATGACTCTATCTGTCTGGAGCATTCATACCTCATATAGGTGTTGGCTATGCCTTCTGCCGACGCTTCTCTGACTGCATAATACAGTGAATATACAGTCACAAAAAATTCAAGCATTGGGACTTGCCAGTAGGAAGTCTCTGCTCAAACTACAGTGCCATAGGAATCTCAGCTGCACAGAGAAGTCGCTGTTTAACGAAGATTTGAATTTCAAAAAATTTTCGTCGGCGGCTGCAAGCGCTCCCGAACTGTACAAACTACAGTAGTGAAAGGTAAAAATCAAAGTATCAAAAGCCAGAGACGACAAGGTTGGTCTATGTAATACAGACGGCCAAAAACCCTAAGACCATATCATCTGTTGCACATCAGGAAATGTCCGCTCATCGTCATCAGATCTAACCTCGCCCTATCGCCCCTTTTTTGCCATTCGTTCCCTCATATAATGTTTGCAATGCTTATCCTCGCGCTGCCTCCAGGACTCGCGCCATCCACACCCACGCCTCTCGTCTCGACAGGACTCCTTAGTGTTCCCGGTGGAGGAGGCTGTACCGCCATGCTGTCCGGTCTCCTCATCTGCGCAGGCGGTGGCGGCGCCTGCTGCTGCTGCTGCTGCTGCTGCTGCTGCTGCTGCTGCTGCTGTTGTTGCTGCCCGATAAACCCTTGGCGCGCCCTCTGCTGCTGCTGGCGGCTCTGCTGCTCCTCCAACAACCCTGTCAGAATCGCTGCAATCTTCTCCCATCCGCCCCACTCTGTCGTCTCCTTCTCGGTCAGCAGCACGCTGCGTGGACTCTTCTCATCATCCGTCATAGTCACGTCTCCATTCACATGATGATGGTGCGAACCTGATGAGGGTGGTG
>ML991897.1:0-35155 GCA_010094025.1 Viridothelium virens | reverse complement strand
TAATAATAAAGAGGCTCTTAAAACAATCAGAAATCCCCAAAGGAGGAGCAAGGTCCTACAGAAGATCTTGATGATGTTAGACACCGTTTTCGGAGAAAAGGACTCGATTAATTTTTCTGTGTAACCTGAGATAAGGGCTCTATATAAACCTCATCGAAAATGAGGACAGTAAAAAACCTAATTAACTAGTAAAATGAGGACCTACGTAGTAGGTTCGAGAATCTCGCGCATTGACCCTCGTGTAGAGCATAGCGAGATTACGCGGTAGGCTAGGTTGATTGGATCAACTTCATGAAGAACATCATGAACATCATCAGATCTACACCCTACTAAATAAAGCAAACCAAAGAGATATTCCAATTAAGTTTATATGGGTTCCGGCACACAAGGATATCCAAGGGAATAAGAGGGCACATATGCTAGCAAAGTCAGCCACAGAGAAGGTGTCAAAGTTCCAGGTAGGAAAATGATTGTAAAGGTTTTAGATCTCTGTTTTTCTTATCTGGCGAGGAAATAAAGCTGCATATATACACCGTAACAACCCCTGTATCTTTGGGATCTCATCCTTCTGCTTCCGAGAGTATTAGTCAGCTAAATGACCTAGAACTCTCTGATATAGCTAGGATAATATTGACAGATCAGCTGTGCAAGGTAGAATTCAGAATGATCTACGTCTATGCATATCATCTTCTCCAACTTCATGCATCTAGTTCTACGAATCCTGGGAAATCATCTGTCAATGCACGTGCGCTAGGGCGCCAAGAGCTCTCTAGAACATCAGCCTGGCGAATCGCCAGTATAATCGACTCATTTTTTGACGAAGCAGCCAGGTGCGCCGCCGTTCGCTTCTTTCTATCATGAATCTTCACGTTGGCTCCTCTCTGAATTAGCCAGACCACGGCATCCTCACATCCCTGGTACACAGCAAGATGTAAAGGTGTCTGTCCTTCCACATCTTGGGCGTCAATGTCGGCTCCGCTGCTCACGAGCATCTCGATAATGTGGGCATTGCCCTGTGATGCTGCGACGTGTAATGCTGTTCGATTCTCATCGTCTTTGGCAGAGATGACGCTGTGGTCCCTCCACGTCAAGATATGAATTGCATTCACATGCCCTCCCTCTACCGCCCAGTGTAGAGGTGTACGCTGGTTGCAATCTCTCTGGTCCCGCCTAGCTCTTTTCCGGAGTAAGAGCCACAAGACAATATCATTTCCCTGAGACGCAGCTAAGTGTAAAGGTGTAAGGCAGAGTTTTGTCTTCACGTTGACACTCGCTCCATTTTCCAGGAGATGGACAAGAATGGAAATTTTGTTAGAGTTCGCTGCTTCGTGGAGCGCGGTGAACCCCTTCTCATTCGGCTTGTTAACATCCGCCCCATTTTCCAGGAGGAGGATGAGAATGGAACCTCTGTTCGAGCTCACTGCTTCACGAAGAGGGGTGAAGCCCCTCTTGTCCAGTTTATTAACGTCCGCACGTGCTTGGATCAACATCCATACTGTCATGGTACGACCGTACTTGGTCGCTAGGCCCAGAGCAGTGTAGCCATCTTCGTTGTTGACGTTCAGATCAATTCCCCTCTGAGCCAGGGGTTTAACGAAATTTCCATGGCCCTCTTGTGCAACCCATTCAAGCATTGTCCACGCAGGTTTAGTTGAGGCGCTGGGCGATGCCCCGTGATCGAGCAACAGCTTTGCAATCATCGTATGTCCATTTGAAGCAGCGTGGCGGAGAGCTGTCCAACCCTCCCTATCATCTGCGTCAACTTCTGCTCTCTGCTTCAGCAACATCTTCACTATCTCAAGTTTGCCGTTCTTCGCTGCTATTATCAATGGTGTCCATCCTTTGTCGTCCTTTTGCTGAAGATCAATATGCCTTTGTGAAGAGAGCAGTAATTTAATTGATGCCGTGTCTCCGTTGCTGACAGCCACGTGCAAGGCTGTCTTCCCGTATTTGTCAAAGATGCCCGGATTGGCGCCTTTCTCAACAAGCAACTGCACAAATTCCTCTTGCCCATGTCTCACTGCCCAGAACAGGGGTGTCCTTCCCTGCATTGTCTTTGCATCAATCGCGATACTTTCTTCGTGCTTCATAGCCTTCTTTACTAGCTCGACCAATCCAAAGTACACCGCAAGATGCAGGCCCGAGATGTCACTTTCATGACCAATCCGGAGTCTGTCCATAAACTGGATAACCTTATTCAATTTGCGTTCGTTTGAAAGAAACTTCCAGGCGAGCTTATAGACGTGGCCCTGTTTCACGCTGGAAAGATGGACCCCCCATTGTTCTGTCGCATAGTTGAGAAGTGGATACTTTTTGCAGTACTCACTAAACTCATTTGGTGGGAGGGTAGGACTATTGGACACCGGGAGTGGGATACAGTTCAAACAAACCAGACAAGTTTCGGCCAATATAGACTGTGCATGCTGGACAATTGAGTCCTCGCACCTGAAATACTCTTCTGCAGTACTATGAGCCAGGTGGACAGTCTCGTACTTATCGATTAGAACAAGCCCCACGCAAGATGATGTGAGGGTATCGATATTCGGAATCTCGGAGCTTGTAGGTAAGCTCGCTTTTTGAGCCCGGATCGAATCGATAGAGTTCGAAATGGCAATTGCATGAGCAAGTTCGTCAGCTTTCAGAGCTCTCTCAGCAAAGGCCAGCCAAGTGAGTACATTAAGAGCCAGAGTGCGCGATCGTTCATCTTGCAACTTAATTCGTTCCAAGGCATCTCTATACACTTGATCGGGTGTCTCAGAAAGATCAGTCAAGTCTTTTTTGAATCGTTGAATGTCGTAATTGGGGGCTAGACATCCCATGTGGAAAGACAGAAGCAAAAACCTGCTCACCCAGATCAGCACGTTTCTATGTCTTGGATTAAAAGCACTTGCATTCCTCGAGATTTCTCGACGATAGTATCTAGGACCCTATCTTGGAATGTGGGGTCATTCCTCTGCTCCCTGTCGACCATCTTCTGTAGTTTATGGTTTTCTCTGAAAGAGAATTTAAGATATTCTCTCATGTCATCATCATTAGGAGAGATTTCGTATTCTCTATCCGCGTTGAAAGCTCTGGCAAGCGTACGGTCTGGTCTTGAAGTGAATAGCATGTGAACTTCTTCCGGTAGCTTCTCGCAGGCTTTCAGAAAGCCGTTGGCATCAGCACATTCATCGAGCGCGTCAATGACCATAAGGACCCGATGAAATTGCTTCAATTGGGAAGTCAGCATCTCCAAAATATCGGACATGTCACAGAACTCTTGTTTGTTTTTACACCGCCGTTTGATTTCCGCAGAAACGTCAATGTCATCTCGTAGAAGTTGTATCAATAAGGTCGAGAAAATGGGCTTCAGGACCTGGATCTTTCGTTCTTTGTGTTCGAAATAGAAGTAGATGCAGGTGACCTGCTTGTACTCGGCAAAGTGAGTTTGAAGGTGGCGGATAACGATCGACCTAAGATATTTCATGTCAGCAAGACAGCAACTATGGACACATGATGATTACGTTAACACGGTTTTACCAGCACCATCTGAAACCATGTCAGCCTGTAAGAGTGGAGGAAGTAAGTATGGATAGTCTCTCACGAATGCCAGGACACCACAGCTTTCTGAATTTCCCTTCTCTCCATTGAGTAAAATTCTGTGAATCCAGGAACCACTTTCCAGTCCTTGGTACGGTCACAGTAATCTGGTTCGTTACAAGCTGTTTCTGTTCAAAAGAAAGTGGAGGTGAGGATGCTTTAAGCCATTTAGCGCAATAGAGGCCTTGTCGATGTGAACAGCTTTCCCGAGGTAGGTGTGCAACAGATTACTGACCCGTAAACGTAGAATGTAAATGAATGGTTTCTAATTCGTACAGAACGTCAGTTCACTAGCTGTACATAGTCTTCAATTTTTCATCAAATCTTTCAAAGGCATACCAAAGTTCATGCCTGCCTGCGAATGGAACTCATGCCCAAAGTGGTTTTTCATGGTCCCTGACTGGGTTGAGAACTGGTTTCCTGTTCCTCCTTCGGCAATTTCCTGGCTGAATCTCACGCCGCTCTGATCCAGTTCCCAATCCTGCAAGGATGGCTCCACCCTAGACAGCTTCTCAATGGCATTTTCCAACTTCTTACCCTCCTTTCTGAATGCTTGGTGAGTAGCCAATAGGTTCAACCTGCTCAATATTCCTTGCATCAGATTCTCTACTCGACTAGGTTTGCCTAGACGGAGCACCGCTGCACGATAGACATTAACCAGAGCGGACCAATCCTTGGCATTCTCATCATTCTTCTTTCCCTTATCAATTTCCTTGAAGATGGTATCCAGCTTTTCAGCCTTTTTTTTGCAGCCCACGACGACATCGGCGATTGCCTTTTTGGTTGACTCGTTGACGGTAGTCTCTTGGAGCTGGGTACCGGCGAGTTCAAGTGTTTCCTTTACTAGACCAAGATTTTGACCCACTTCCTTGAAAGCGTTGGGCACACCCTTCAAATTCTCAATAGTCTTGTATATCGCAGAGACAGATTGTATGAAGGCTACTGCGGCGGCGGTAATGCTGATAGGGTCCATTCCTCGAGCTACGGTCTTGTAAGCGAACCATGTGTAAGCTATTATGAACGCCAACTATCCTCCGGATGACACACATTTCTGATGTATATCTCAGATGGTGAGAGGTCGAAATATTAGAGAAAACAAATGTCCTCAGAAGCTGTGGGAAGTGAAAAGATAGTCGACACTCTTGTGAAAAATCATACAAAGTTTCCCCAGTTCATCGTGCTAGCTAGCCTCGCCGGTTTTGAAGACCAAAAGCAAAAGCGGGATTCTGCGGGACCTTATATCAACAGCAGTTCGAAGCGACTTCACTAGGCAAAATATTGATTGCCTTTCTCCAAGAGCATAGCCTTGTGATAGCACTACAGGAGGATCTGCATGCATGCATGCATCCGAATCCGGCGACTCTTCCAGGCTACCGTAGGTTATTTCAGCTGGCCACAAAATAAGTCCTTGGAACTAAATTAGCGGATGGATCCTATTGGAGTGGAGACTCTTGTCGTGCTCGCATGCACGATGCTGAGTTCAAGCTTTTTCTGTCTAACGCAATTTCTTGAACTTCCTCAGAACAAGTAATGTTGTCGATCAACACTACTAGTCTAAAGAAGCATCGTTCATATCTTGCGAATTCGTATTGGGGAAATGACTAGATAGCCAATCCAACGTCTGTTCTTGCTGTAATCATCTGTTCTCACCTCGCCAACACATGCATGAAAGAGGAAGCCCTTTACGACATGAAAAGCAATTACCGGTTCTGTCTTCCAATGAGCTTTTTAGATGCGAGAAATTCGCGATTCCGTGTCATGCAGCTGCCGGGCACATTTCCTCTCGAGTTCAAGGAAGACGTCCCTAGCCTCGACTCTCGAATCACCCAAAGGCACTGATGTGGAGTCGGATCACATTGACAGTGGCTTCGGTCGAGTCCTGATAGGCGTATAACAACCTCACCTCCCCTCCTTGTCCATGAATCACTTCAAGATCGTGGTCGAAGTCCACTTGAGATCTCCTTTCATGTCTCCTATTCGTTCACCCACAGGATCTACACCAATGCGGATAGATCTTTACCTATTAGTTACTAGTAAGGCACAAGATTGGAAGTTCTAAGGTCCTACATCTGATGAGAAGAGCGCCCAGCCTACCTACTGGATTTCCGCTAAAGTGCTACTTGCACAATGGCTCTACAAGGTCAAGATGGAACGGAAGACCCGCTGGAACCTCTCCTATCTCGTCACGCTCAAATTACTCATTCTGAAGAGAATGGAGAGCTGACAGACGCGGCTGTAGCACGAGGCAGCGCTGTCTGGACTGACGTGTCGTTCGCTCAGCCCTCACTTTTCCCCCCGCACGCTGAGAAAACGAAGCAGCATCCCGCAAACGGGGGAAAACGTCGAACAAGCACGAGATCTCAAGATCCTACGAGCTCTAGGTATCCGGTTCCTCTGGACAACCCCTCCGTTCCAAGATCAAGTTTCGCCTCACACAGCCATCATCGTGCATTCGATGGCCTTGGGCCGCCTCCTCGTCCCGGGGGCGAGATCATAGGGAATAATTATGGTTACCCAGATAATAACTTCGCGTATGCATCGCCAATACCGTCACCACCCTTCGCCCAGCAAATACCAGGCCCACAGGTCGACGACCGATTCAACCCATTCTCTCCTGAATGGGACGAGCTCCACCACGCACAAAGAGAGTATGACACACATCAAGCCAAATACTATCCCCAGGCTGGACCATATGATGGAGCCAGAGTGCACCATGAGGGCAGAGCCTACTATCAAGGTAGTACTTATCCGCAGCCCCCCTACCCGCCCATTGGTCAACCGTATCCGTCACCAAATCACTATCGCGATCCCCGTGAGATCTATTGGAATCCATACTACTTCCAGCACACGCCGCATTTCCCCCACAGGACGGTTTCCGGACGTCAACAGCGATCTCCCAATCCACGACCCTCATTGCCGGAACGCGACTTCTATCAATTTCAGATGGAATTGAAAAACTCGAAGAGATTACAACAGGAAGCGCAAATAGAGGAAAAGGCTAAGAAAGAAGCTGCGGAGCGCAAGAGAGAGATTGCGGAGAGCAAGAAAAAAGCTATTGAGCGTGAGAGAAAAGCTACGGAGCGCGAGAAAAAAGCTACGGAGCGCGAGAAAAAGGCTGAGGAGCGCGAGAGAAAAGCTGAAGAGCAAGAGGCGGAAATGAAACGGGAACGTGATGAAACGCTACTGGAAACAAATCGGCGTGAAAAGAACCAGCAACGGACTAGGGAGTTGGAAGTCCTAGGAACCAGACGGGATCCAGCCAGGACACAGAGGCCATGGTCGGATTATGAAATAGAGGATGCGCCATCGCTTGCTCGTCAGATAGAGGTGGGTCTGCCTATCGAGGGACATGGAAAGCTGCGCCTCGTGTCAGAACATTACTTGCGATTCTTAGAAAGCAGAATATACCAACCGGGGCAAGGGTCATCCGAAGGACGGCAAAGAGAGGGTGGCCTGGACCACTCGTTGGGACCGAGTACGCACGGACTCGACGTTACGTCTAGACCATTGCATGACGCTGGGAACGACGCAATTCTCCAAAACAAAGTCGAAGAATTGATAAATTTTCTACATCGTCTTCCTCGAGACTCCCCTCTGTTTGCAAAGGACATTGGATTTTCCGGTAGCTCTTCTAACAGGGAAGCTCCTCGACAGCCCAAAGATTTTCCGGCTTTGGCTTCTGCGCTTTGCGATCAGTACGCAGTGCCAGCCGGTAATCGATCACAAGAAGACGACCCCTTACCCCTTCGCACATCAGGCTCGACGCAGACTTTGCAAGAGTCCGAAGGGTTTGGACAAGACAGTAAGCCGACTTCTGATGATCCGTGGGGTGCATATGGTTCTCCGGAAGCTGACCAAGAACCCACGAATTCCGGATATGCTTCACTATCAACTAGGTTCACCAGCAGAAGCGGGAGTGGGCATCACACAAATCCAGCCATCTTAAGGAAAGGCCGAAAAATGCCTGCTCAGAACGCAAACGAATCCAAGCAATCAGAGGAAACGCTGCGCGGCCAAAGCGACCGACATTTTCCACGGTATCAAGAACCTCAAGCAAGTCCTTGTATTGTGGAATCTGATGAGTCCGACTGCGATAACAGGGTTCTCGAACGTGAACGAGCTCCCTACCCCCACCGAATGCCTGAAGCACCAGATCCGCCTCCGCCGCTGCACTCGATGCTGGATCGGGACTCGTAGAGTCGTAGACGATCGTGGGGTGAGATATTGTGGATGGAGTACAGGCTGACTACACAAGTCAGCTGGTCATTTGTGGTCACCCTGCAGTTTCGTATCAGGATATCAGATCATGATGATAACAATAATCTCTACAAGACGACAGACCTGCAATCTCGCTCCTTGCGCCTTGAGAGGGTCCGATTGTTATACTCGAGCAAATCAAATATGCCTCGTTCAGGCGCCACCCATTCCTTTGGTTCCGAAGCTTCTATGTACGCGTTGACGCCATCCAGATCATTCTAGTACTGTGTTGCGAAATTGGCTGTTCGAGGTTATACTTTCCTACGATAGAAGTCGAAGTCCTGCCGTTTGCAATAGACACACACTATGAACTGCGTTCGCCGTCTATTTTCAGTCCGAAGTGCTGCGTGCTTAGGCCCGATTATAATTGGGTTCCACGTAATCAACATTCGACTACAACGCTCTCCGAACATTTCGAGCACGGCATCTCGTGGTTGGCTCCCTTTGAACGTGTCTCAGAGCACCTGACTGTAGATAGCTGTGCTGCCACGCACCTCCGAAATCCCTGTAGCTAAATATTTGTTCATCAATGAGATCATATTCACTGCTCTGAAATTAGGACCGAGAAGGAAGCACGAAGGCCTAGTTGATGCTGCAGCCCAGCGACTATGTAGAAGGGAGTCAGCTCCTCACATGCAGCCGTGTGCGCATGTGGACGGAATGAAGCGAAATAGATATGTGTACCGCGAGATCGCGTGGTAGACTCCTACATTTTGTAAATATTTTTCTGTGTGTGTCTATACTCTGTAGAATAAGGTTCTCAACAGTGTAGATATACTTAGAAGCAGATCACGGTGCTGCGGCCATATCTCGGGTGACGTTGAAAACAACTCCACCTCGGAGGAGGATGATTCCTTCAACGCAACTGTTATGTAGATGGCCGTATGACTACGTATGCGCTATTTGGTAGTCAGAAGAATTACTATTAAAAAAAAGAAGAAAAGAATCAAAAACATCAGATCTCGCAGGGATTCGATCCCCGAATTTCTTGATCTCAAACCATCAGTGTTGTAAGAAATAGTAAATTAGTAATTACTGTTAGTAAATAGTAACTACTAAATAGTATTACTATTTATGATTACTTTTACTATTACTAATGAAATTTAAATTTTTATTATTATTACTATTTTATTATTATTATTAACAAAAATAGTATTATCAATTATTATTATTAGTAAAATATATAAATTATGTAAATTTATGCAAAATTGTGTAAAATTATGTAAAATTAAGCAAAAATGATAATATATAATTATTATTAATAATACTATTTTTATTAAATAATATTACTATTTGTTGAGAATATGCAGTTCAGAAGGTCAATATGGACCCCGGATAGAACTGGACATTCAACATGTCTACAAACTAAGCACTCTAAGTGGCTGGCGGGATAGCCCCAATAACTTTATGTTTATCCCTAAGATTCTGTCCTTAAGGAATCCTTTATTTATATTTATTAATATATTGGTTTTAGTTAGCACTTTGGCAGCAGCAATTTAGTTGGTAGTTCTATTTATAGTTAGGATCCTAGTAATCCTCCTAAATGCCCACCTTTTACTATGCCTGCAGTAAATGCCTACTTAAAGCTATCTAATTTAATAAGTTATAAGCCTGGGTCTTGCAGAGGCTACTTAAAACTGTAGTTATACCATAATAATAAGCGCGGAGTTGTACACTGTAAAGAGGCTTTATTAATCTACTTATTGCGTAAAATATAAAGATTAAAAAATATTATTATTTACTCTACTGTATTGCATAGGAAGCTTTTAAGGACTTAATTATATCTAATTACTAACTTAAAAGGTGTATATAAGATAAGAAAGGATGTAGCAGTTACTTAGTCTGGGAAGCTATTTAATTATTGCTTAGCTAAGAGGTAGTGTTATCTTAGTAAACCCCTATAATTAAACAAATTAATCAATCCATTCTATAATTTTATTATTATATTTATTTACTTTTTATTTATTATAATTTAATGAATTAACTTGCCTATAAGGAATTTAATTACTTATTACAACATAATATCTAAGTTTATAAGACAGAAATAACCTATAATAATTTTTAATAGGGATAACCAGAAGGCATAATTCTGTTAAATATTAAGATAACTAGACTAAAAAGAATAGGTGAAGAGCTAAATAATACATATCTTATTAATAAGATATAAAAATAGAGGGGATAAATATTCTAAAGCAGCTTTAATAAAATAATAAAGGGGCCTTATTTATTTTAGAAAAAAAAAAGGGGCTTAATTAATTAAAAAAGCTATTATAAACGCGTTATTCTTATTATTTACAGCTGGGTAAGAATAAATCCTAAGTTACAGCTTATGCAGGATAGCGCGCCTAATTATGCTGCAGGTAATACTTAAGCAGATCTTGCTAAGCAAGGTATTATACCTATTTTTTAGCCTGCCTTCTTGCCAGATCTTAATCTAATTAAGATAATATAAAATTAGATAAAGGATTATATTGCAAATAAATAGGGTAATACATAGTTATTATATAATAGGCTAAGAGAGGCTGTTAAAGAGGCGTGGGAGTCTATTAAAGACTGGAAGCTAAAGGACTTGATTAATTCAATGCAGCAACGCGGTAAGGATGTAATTAATGCAGATAGAGGCCATACTAAATGGTAATACTGTAATATATGAGACGACAAGGGACCCCTGAGCGTGGCGTCAAGCCGACGCTAACAAAACTTATGCCTGGTACCGTAGTAGGTCAAATCAATCGAGTTTTTCCTTTGTATGATCCGCTCCGCTGAGGCTAAAATTGCTGTGCAAAATTCCGCTATCTAGGTGGGTGGAGGCGAGCTGATAAGAGGAACAGTGGGTTGTCACGTGATAGAGTCTCTCATCTCATGATCCTTCCATTGTAATTGTGATAAGCCACTTTCCGGCTGACCGCAATCGACCCACGGCTTTGTATTGGGTATGTCTGAAGCTTACTTGCAGTATCAGCAAGATATACTTGCGACAGTACCTACTTCAATCAGAGTTGTGGATCATGCAGGTTATGTTTTCCTGTCCAATGGCACATGAGACTTATGCAGCTCGGAAACTGTTTTCTGTACGTAAAAGCCGAGAGCAGCGCCTCGAGCATGCTGAGGTTTATAACTAAGTCACGTAGGTCGCTCACACTCCCGTCTATGAGAATAAAAGCCTTCATGAGAAGAAATGAGTTGCCTCATACTCTGTTACACTCTAACATACACCAGAAGCCCAGATTCCAACGATTCCAAAGGCCTAAAATAACTCCACTCAAGATGCCCTACAATTACAGAAATGCAGAAGAGAAGAGAAGAGAAGGGGATTATACTTAACGAAAGTCCTACAAAGGATTGGATCCTACACGAAACTTGAGCCAGCTCGACTCTTAAGGACAGTTACCAGAGATGTCGCAAGCGAGTTTCTCAGCCAAGGCATCTGTTTCGGTATCGCGTTAGTATTTGGCGGCCTTTCGTTCTCATCAACAAGGCAAGAGATGTACTTACACACGATCGACTGCGGGTGACCAGGCGGCAACAAAGGAAACGCAGCCGTATCCACCACCCTCACCCTCTTAACGCCATACACCCTCCCCTTCGTATCAACCACCGCGTTAGGATCATCGGGCTTACCCATCGCACACGTACACGAGCCATGATACTCCGTCTGGAAACTATTCCGGATCGACTCCGCAATCTGCTCATCAGTCGCAACCGCGCGCCCAGGGTACCGCTCCAGCCCGACAGTGAAGTTGCTCAGCGCGCTCTGGGCCCAGAACTGGCGCGCGCGCTTGAATCCGCCGACAACGACGTCAACGTCCGCTTGCTCCGTCAGCCAGCCCGGGTCGAGTAACGGCGCAACGGAGGTGTCGGCTGAGGTGATGTTGACAGAGGCGCGCGAGCGCGGCGTGTGCAGCGCGACGCCCATGGTGCCGTACGGCGTGCCGTCCTGAGGGTCTTCGCCCGTGATGGTCTTGCCGTTGCCGAAGTACGCGGAGAAGGCGACGTACTCGACCTCGGGCCAGTCCTGGGGGTACGTGGCGAGGTAGCTGAGGGTGTCGTTGCTGAAGCCGGTGCGGGTCGAGTTGGGGAGCTTTTCCCAGGCGACTAGGTCTGCTGCCACGCTGGTGAGCAGGCCGGTGGCGTTCTTGTCAAAGAGTTGGCGTTGTTCGTTCTGGAAGGTTGGGTCGCCTAAGTTGGAGGCTGTGATGGCGTTGATGCCCTGCGAGATGCCGAAGACGATGTGGTCTTGCATACCTTGCCCGATGCCTGGTAGATCGGCTACGACGGGAATGTTGAGAGATTGCAAGAGCTGCGCTGGCCCTACCCCCGATGCCTGGAGTACCTGCGGTGATCCGATGAAGCCTGCGGCCATGATGACTTCTTTGCGTGCGGACAGAGTGTACAGAAAACCGCCAGAATCCACCAGAACGCCGGTGGCTGTCTTTGTCTCGTCGAATAGCACCTTCTTGGCCTGCGTCAGTGGATAGACGTAGTAATTCGGGTCGCCAAGGCTTTTTTGGAGAAATGCTGTTTCCGAAGATGACCGAAACATGGTCGTCCTATCTTGGGTAAACATGGCGTATGCTTGTCCGAGAAGACCGCCGTTTAGGAATCCCTCTGTTCGAAGAGAGATACCCATCTGCGAGAGGGCCTTCGTAGCCCACGAGGGGAATGCTTAGGCCCAACTGGGGAATGTGACACCAAGCGTTCCATTCGAAGACCCGAGAGAAGTGGTTGAGTATGACGGGGTTGCATTTTTGAGCCGGAGATCGTTGTTTGGCGGAGTAAAGTTGACACTCTTCTCAAACCAAGGAAGAAGGTTCTCAAATGTGTAACTATCGTCGCCAACCTGGTCAGCCCATCTCTGGAAAGAGCCGACAGTGGAGCGGTGATAAATCAAGAAATTCCGGCCGCTGCATCCGCCCAGCATTTTACCTCGAGGATAGTGCAATGAGTTGTTACTTGCTCCCTGCACAAGCGGTTAGACGAGTTCAGGAAAGACAATGTTCCATTTTCCTACTTACAGCTTGAGGTGTCGTCATGTATCCCCAGTCAGCTAGGGGCTGCCAGTCTGTGGCTGAGTTTCCTGCCCAAGCGGGAGCATTGGAGGGCACTTCGCTATCGTTTGAGTTGGTGAGCTCATAAAAGGTTCCAGCTTCGATGACAGCAACACTCCCGGCGCCCTGCTCGACTAGCCGGCTCGCTACAGTAAGGCCTGCAGTCCCACCACCGACGAGAACATAGTCATATGTTGCATTGGTTCCAGGCATACCAAAGGACGAGCCCAAAGGGACGTTACCCATAGGTCTGCTGTGCACTCCTGCTGCCAAGACAGCTGCCAGGCACAAGGCCTTGACCTGGCTCATCATCTTCGAGATCTGAAAACTTAAGGGAAACTCTAGAAGGTATGTGGAATGATGGTTTTATTGGAAAGAACGAGTATGCTTAATGGAGAATAACTTGAACTGACTTGGATAACGACAGAATGCAAGTTTCACACGCGTTTATTGATGTTTTCCCAAGAGCGTGGGACTAGAATCAACATATTTATATGTCTCCTGGGTGGGGAATACAGCCTCGACTATCCATCTGATGTCCGGCAGCTCCGTGCCGTAGGAAAAGATACTCAGCTCATCATCTCAGCCGACAGTCTCCTCGTCTTAGTGGAAAGGAGGCAGCAGTCAAAAGTGTGTTCAAATGCCGCTCGACCGATTGGAGCTTGCGCCTTGGTTCCACCCGATCATTACCCGGCTTCAGAAGAAGAAAATAATGAAGATGGATCCCGTTTCCAGCATATTGTGTACTCAGCGTACCATCTTGAACTCCAAAGAATTCTGGTGTCTACTGTCCCATGCACACCAAGCCGTTATCTGACTCTGCCTCGGCATCGAATCCCGCCAATCTCGGCGCAGTCTGAGGTGGGAAATACAAGATGAAAAGATATGTTTGAGAGCGGCTTATGGATTCCGCTGTACTACGAGATACAGAAGGGGTAGCTGACTATAACCTCGGAAAGCTTTGGTCAATTCGTTGAACACGTGCGGAATCAACTCTGACCTTCTTGCGGACCGGATTCTCGCGCATGTGGACGAAGTCGAAGGCTAGAAGACGGAATTGAAAAATAAACAAGAATTTCTAAAGCCGCGTGTGCATGCCGCTGGTTTACGCGGTGTAGAAGGCGTAGCTGACTGCACTTTCGCATAGCTTCGGTTAGACGATTGGATATGGGCGGGAACTTTGGACGCGAGCGGGCCAGAATTCGGTCAAGTGCCATGTTGGTGGATGAAGGAGTTACGGTTGGACTCATGTCAGGCAACAGAAAACGCAACCCATTGCGGCTCGTTTTGGGCCTCTCGAGCACTGCGCCATCGCTTACGATAGTGATCGATTCCGCCCCAGCTACGCCAGCGCCTGACGGGAACAGAAAAGCAATGTCTCGCGAATGCAAGTTGTTCCACGCTAGATACTGTGCTATAACAAATTTCTTTGAGAGGACCTGCACCGTGCCTTTCAACAAATATCGCGGCGATTGGCATGCTGTGGGCGCGTATAAAAGGCTTGGACGTTGACCACTGCATGTCATGTGTCACCTGCAAGGTGCGGCCGACCGCTAGCATGGCAGGCAGGGTAAAGATCTTCGGAGAGGCTGCCATAGAAGGTAAATTCTGGAAATCATTACGAAAACCTCTACGTACTGGATGCTTTCCAAGAACATAATTGGGCTCGAGGTCTCGCTTGCATTAGGTTATTTGGCTAGGCCTCCCGAATTAGTGCTACGCTAGCAATCCGCCGCACCTTGGTGGCGCCATGGTGTAATACTTTCCACGAGGGCTGTGGGGCTAGAGCAACTGCAAGATCGGCACATCTCGACTATGAGGCACATTAGTGCCTTGGCAGTGCTTTAGCGAGCTTCGGCCATCATCCAGGCACCGTAGGGCTGTTCATGGTACTTCATCAATGTAGTCGTATTGGTTCATCGGCCTTGTCAGAGAAAATTGGAACGACGGCGGCTACCAGACAAAATCTATGAACGCATCGCATGACCTCTAGTGAGTGGCATCTTTTCCCCCTTCCCACACCATTCTTTTGCCTTTCCTGATTTACGCGTTACGACAATCCTACGAGATATAATCCTCGGACGCCGAGACGTTATCCGGCAACGGAGTGCGCCCGGTCTGCCTTGAGAGTTCCTTGGCTCTACGACCATGATTTCACGGCACTACCACACCTCGGCAATAATAGAAAGCCATAACGGCATTGGAAGTTTGCTACTTGAAGATGCTGGATGGCAGCAATGAGGATCTTAAATAATAAGTGAAGTTGAATTATTCATTCCTGAATTTCCGCTTAGATATTACATCCTTACACTCAATCTTGTTATCAACTAATCGCTTTGAGTAAGCGCTCCAGTGAGCCAGAGTAATTTGGGTTGGATTGCCGTGTGCAATGGGTCAGGGTGACCGCCTGGGATCTGGGACGGAGTGGGAGCCGTTCGTCTGTTTTTGATTGCGACCCTGATGCCAAAGCTGGGTACCATTCGCCATTCTGAGTCAGATTAGCTGAGAGATGCTCAATCTGATTGCTCACGGGAGCCTAGATGGGTTGTGTGATTTACTGTCAGATCGCTGTCAAATGTACACCGACTAGGTGGGTCCGATCTCCAGCACGTGTCCAGCACAGATGATTAAAGAATATTTATAATAAGCGTGACTTTATGAGTCAGAGCAACCCTGCAGGACTGTCGCTGAGAGGGTGTCCTTCAATTTTCTTAAGGTATATGGATTTCTAAAAGAATAAGTTTAATGTTCATCGCTACTCCCAAACTCTTCAAAGCTTGAGCTAATTGAATCATACGCGACTGGTCAGATGCACCTGGGCGGTGTTTCTCCCTCCAGGAGTGAGAAAAGAAATCCCGGTCAGGCTACTGAAAAGCGTCGATAAATTGAAGTATGACTGGTTTGCTGCAAGACCCTCCACTCCGCTGTGTACTAACTATGAATTATGCGGTTGCTTACCCTTCAATCTTAGTATAGTCTTGCGATCCTTCATGGGCACGAAGTCTCCGATCTGCGTATCTTACCTCGCTATTGGCCTTGTCGCCGCCGTTCCCCCTTGATCCAACATTTCAAAAGTAGCAGATGGTGGCCCATCAAACCGTGGCGTGAAATTGTTGTACTCAAATATGACCTCGAAGTTTTTCCACGTAGAATGTAAATCGTTCGTCTCTCTTTCAGCCAGTCTTCAAGTTGGTCGAGCGATTCGGCAGCTTTTCTTATTGTAAGTCACAAATACTCTCCCACGAATTGGTCGCTACACCAGCGCTGTGGGCTTTCACTGTGGACCGCTACTGGGTATCGTATCTTTATGGAGTCAAAATAAGCTTTGGGCAAAACGCAGACCTTCTAACAGCGCCTGTTAGGAGGTCGTTGCATACCTAAAAGGGATACGCCATATTGTCAGTAGTATTGCAAGGCCCGAAATCGGCAACGCGATATGTAGGGAGAGCTTACCCTCGCCACATCTCCATCTTCATCTCGTCATAATACTTGATTGTATATATTAGAGCCCTCTAGAGAGTAAGGCGACGATGCCAGTCATATCGTTCTCAATGTCATTTTCTTGCATGGATTTTCTCATATGCGCTTTTTTTCCCCCTCCACATCTTAGGAGCTAGTCCTGGGACTGTGAAGATGGAAGGGACAATGTGCGAAAGATCAAACGTGAGAAATTTGTTCGTATTCCCGGCCAGGTAGGTCGAAACACCGTCAATGAACGCAGTGCATATGAGGCAAGTAGGAATGGTCGACTCGAAACGCACGGCAAGCGAGGCAAGACAAGAACTTAAGAGAAATAATATCGGCTGAGAGTACAGGATGTACTATAAGATGGAATTTTAATTCCATTCCTGCAAAAAGTCTAGTGTACAACATCAGCATGATGAGTCCGGGAGCTCCATTCTGATCCCAGCCTTCCCAGG
Organism: Viridothelium virens; assembly: GCA_010094025.1. Taxonomy (NCBI): domain Eukaryota; kingdom Fungi; phylum Ascomycota; class Dothideomycetes; order Trypetheliales; family Trypetheliaceae; genus Viridothelium; species Viridothelium virens. The sequence goes on along the minus strand of ML991897.1, from coordinate 18,351 downwards.
AGTCCATTCTAGCTCCGTGGGACCTTTTCTGACCGCTGTTAACTCCTCTAACCTAAAGCTAACGCCCTCGGAAGTAGTACCACCTTGGTAATTGTATGCCATGCAGAACGGATGAACAGAGATGGAATGGGGTGAGAGCGTAGAGTGAGGCTCGGAGAGAATGGTTGGGCATACATGTAATGAAGCAATGGTACGATAAGCAAGTTGGCGAGGAATCACGCCCGCCTTGGCTAAGAATTGGCGAAGTCATTCGATTTCAGAACCTGTCGGAGTGAATGACCGCTGCATGAGAGGAAAAGATCCATAGTATTAGTGATGTGTACCTGACGGAGATCCGCTCAATGGACGTTTGAAATGAAGGAAACGAAACCCCTGCTGACGTCACTGTAACTGAGTGGGCTTCCATGCCAGCCTTGCCGGCGAGGCTGATCTGATGAATGAGAACCCACTAGATTACAAACCGAGAGACCACTGTAGGGCCCATTTTTGACAGAACTCTGATTGGTTTCTTAAAAAATAATGAAAGATTGATCTATTTACTATCGATCTTATGGTACTGACTTCACAGCACAAGCAAAGTGAGCTGAGAACTGACGTGAAATGACATTTTCCTCCTATCACAACTCATCCTTGCTCTGAACAAGACTCTCAAAGTTGAGTATCTCCGCTAGTAAATCGTGCTTGCTACTATGCAACAGCTCGACAACCTTTTCCGTAATATCTACAAGTGTCGTGCCGTTGGTCTTGGGGAATGTCCCTTCTGCGTACGGAAGAGCTGACGACAGGGCATAAATACCTTCTGGTGTCGCAAACTGCGCTGTAGACCACACATCTGGCGACTGGCCAAACTCAACCGGAATCGCGCCGATATATTTACTAGTTTTCCATCCATCTCCTGATGCATACCCGGTGATCATGCCATGCGGTGATAAATTCCTATTGACAACATCAGAGCACAAGGCGATTGTTTGGTTGAATTTCGGAGGTGCAATCAAGGAGTCACAGTCCAAGACGGTATCATATTCTGTCCATAAATTCGTGGGTTTAGAAAAGAGTGGCTCTGAGGGATTCGGTCCCGAGAGATCGAACCTCACAAAGCCTCCCGTGACCCCATCACTCAACACCAGAACATTTTCATCGGTTGTGAATAAGCCACCGAACCCATATACGTCTGTGTTCAGCTTGTCGGGCTCTGCAATGTAGAATTTGCTGGGTCGTCCATTCACATCGACTTTGAGAATGGTGTGGCCGAAGGAAGACGGAAAATACGCGTTGCCGTCTTGATCTTCCGCCGAATCTTGGAATCCACCGATGGGTGTGCCAGTTTGTTGTCCGATTTCTTCAATGACTGGGTTGATATCTGCCTGCCATATGATGGATCGGTCGAGAGGAGAGAGCTTTATGAGACGATTCGGACCAGTGAGATTCTTTCCCATGGCATCGCTGCTTGGGTTGAACCAAGGAGCCCGGGCACTGGCAGACACGTAGATGTTTTCTGTTGCATAGCTGTAATCTATTCCACAGATGAAATACTCCCAATTATGAGTAATGCCGGTGATGGTGTAATCCAACCACCTTCGCTAGCGGCTACACCGTTGGCTACCACCACATCTACAAAGGATCAATATATTGGACGAACCAATGGATCACTATATTGGACGAGCCAATGGATCCAAATATTGGCCGCACAATGAAGTCAATCTCCGTAGCTAGCTATATATGTAGAGGCGATTCGCCACCTTCAGAAGAATCAGATCGAATAGGTTTTTTACCACGCACGGTGCAGAGAAACACTTTCAGCCGGGAAATTCAATGATTTCCGTAGTCGAGGTATAGGGGTCGAGTTCGACGACGCTATTGTTATTCAAAGACCTGATCTGAGATTAATTTTCATCAGATAGGATATGTTCTGGATTGACCACTTTACCCTATGTATATTTTGCAGTTCGATGGAGAGAATTCTACACCTTCGGGATATATGTCTCGCTGACTTACTCTGAGATCACCAGATATTGGAGGGCAGGCTGAATAGCTTCTCGATGCGAGAACCAAAGCTGCCGTGACAAAGATTGGGAAAAGGACTGTGATTTGGCTCCTCATGATTTTTCAGGAGCTAACTGGAAACAAAAGGCTCGATTGTTTCGAGGACATGCGAAGATACGCTTGCAGTATCCCTATCACGGCCGCTATGGAGTTACGCTTCAGCTCCACGACTGAACTTGTAATAGACTCGTTTGGCAACAGCATTAGCAATCTCAACTAACATTGATATCTTCACTTAATGATCTCGATTCAAAGCATAAAGCTACCTAACATAACCTTGGTAGCCCTGTCGAGGTTGTCCAGCGCCGAACCTTGCCAGGTTAATAGTGGATCAAGAACGAATACCAGGTAAGATTTAGTTAGTGATCGACATTTGAGCGGTAGCTAAGGTAATATGTAACCGCAAGCCGCAGTCGCTGATATCTAGCCGTCAGCTACCTTAGGTAGTAATGCCCGATCGGCAACTAATGCTGTCTGATCGGCAGCTAATGTACGACGGACACATGGGCCGCTAATGTCCGAGTAGCACACGGCAGCTAATCACCGTAAAAGCTACCCGGACGCCTTACTGATGTCTGATCAGCAACTATAATCTGACGGCAGCTAATGTCTGACGGCAGCTAATTCTTTGTCGGTAAACAATGAGATCTGACCGGCAGCGAAAAGAAATATCCTCGGAAAACTAAGTTGCTGAATTGAAGAGGGCGTTAGGTAGGCGCAGTATCTCTTTGCTTGCCTTCCAGTCGTCATCTAAGGGGGCGCCGAGTCAGCGATACGCCATAGCACCGCAAAGACTTGTTACGTCATTTGTGCACTGGTTCATGAGGCTGAAAGCTGGAAGTGACAAATCTTCAGGATCGGTTACTGTTGATCATTTTACGAATGCCATCGTTATTGAAATGTAGTTGAGCAGTCGTCAAACGTCTAATTAAATAACTTTCTAAAAGACAAAAAAAAAAAGGGAAAGACATAGGAAGAAATGGAAGCCTAGTCAGACCATTAAGCTACGGAAAATGTTGAAGAACTTGGAAGAGATTTCTGTGATTGTAGTGACATGGATAACGTCTTTGGTTCATCAATCATTAAAATCTGGTTGTACACAATAGAAATATATAGAAAGTTTCCAAGATCTATTTTCAACTGCTAGCGAAGAAAAACCAAGATCCGTAGAAAATATGTACCAGGACAATTCAACTCAAAGCTTCATATTGTAGGGCTCATCAATGAGCTTGTAACGTCCGAGTTCTTTCTCAGTGCTCTTATTGGACTTCCATTCATCGTATGTGGCCTTCAGCTCATCTATCACTCCTTTCCTCCAACACTCAGCTGGCTCTGCACCCAGCCCTACCAGCCTGATATTTCTATTTCCTGCCATGAGAGCAAGCCAGAAGTCGCCCGGGTCGATTCCCGTGACGATTGCCCCATCCACCTTGCCCTCGAGCATGTCCTTGCAAAGATGCCATTCCTCGCAAAGTGGCCTAGCAAGACCCACGCCGTCCACTGTATCTAGTGCTCTCACCATTCCCCCTACAGTCCTCAAGCCGCCCGTAACATACACCTTAGTCTTAGTCAAGCCAGGCACAATCTGATCGGCGAACTCGAGGAAGAATGCTTCTCTCTTTTTCGTACTCTCGCGCTGGTGTGTCATGAGGATCTTCTCATACGTCCCACCGCTGAGCTCAACGAAATCAAATTTGTTTTCCTCGAGTTGCTTACACAGCTCGCCCGCCTCTTGCGTCACGAAACCCGTGTCTTGAAATTCGGTACTGTTGATCTTGATACCGAGGATGAAATCTGGTGGAGTCCGTTTGCGAATCTCTCTTCCAATCTCCAGCACAAATCGCATCCGGTTCTCGAGACTCCCGCCGTACTCGTCCGTACGTTTGTTGGTCTTGGGGCTTAGGAACTGGGCGATGAGGAAGCCGTGTGCGCCATGCAGTTCCACCCCGTCCCAACCTGCCTTGGCCACGTACTCGGCCACATGTGCGAATGCTCTGATAATGTCGCGAATCTCCTGATGCGACGCAGGGTGCGGTGGTTTGTATCTGTAGAAACCATCGCCTTTTCCTTGGTTGATCACTTCGACGTCAGATGCCGACACGGGCGAATCTTGGAAGACGCACAGCCGGCCCGGGTGATTGACTTGGGCTAGCATGAGCGAGCCGTGGGCCTTGCCAGCTCTACCCATGGCTACGAAGCCGTTGAAACGGGGGCCCGAAAAGGGGTGGTGGGGGGAGACGACAGGGTCTCCGATAGACTCAAGATGATCGGGATAGAGCACCGTAGGAGGAGATGATCAGCGCCACGTCTCGCGTCCAACTACGGGTGTTGCCGATAAAACCTACTAATGCTCCCCGTGAGAATCATGCCGATTCCACCGCGTCCCCATCGTTCGTAGACACGCTCAATGTTTTTGGTGGGGATGCCATTTTCTTGAGTGTTATGAGGATAATAGGTACATAGCTGCTCGGTCATTGCAGCGTGCATGAAGCGGTTCGGAACGGTGCGCCCGGAGAAGGGCAAGGTGAGTGGTTCCGCCAGACGGGAACGGTCGGCTGGCTCGGAAGTGTAGCGCTTGGGATGCGCCGCGGCTTCAGGCACCGAAGTGTGCACTGCGGCACTGGGGTGCAGCATTGGAATCGGAACGTCCTCTATTATGTAATTGGTCTCCATGCTCACAATTCGTCTTGTCCCCAGCGTTGCCGTGGAAAGATCTCGCAGTTACCTTATATCCATATCCATATCCATATCCATATCCATATATATTGCAGCCACCATGCAAAACTTATGTACTGTCTGTCAGGCACCTGAGGGGTGTCGCATCATTGATAAGGTGGTATTCTAAAGGTGGATGAATTAGGTAGGCTGGATCCTCAAAAGCTGACATGCAACTGTCAGTCCTGCTTTATCCAATAATCGGGCTGGAGCCGCATCGCGACCTACTTGCATCATTGCATGCCTTTCTTCGGGCTTAATGGTCTTAGCTCCATGCAAAGTCCGAACTGTGGATGCAGTGATGCACATTGCTTCACCGGACAACGAAAAAAAGAGGGACCTAGCTGTTGGCTATTTGCACTCTGCAGCTGGCTGACTTTGAAGTCCCCCGTCTTCTAAGAACTCCTCAAGCGAGAGTGGCTTGTTCTACTCCCATCTAGTTAGCTCAGCATTCCTCTTGCCGTTCAACATGGCCGCCGCTCAACTCCAAACCACCGTCTTTGGCCAGCTGATGCGACTTCTGTCCGGCAACAAACTCTTTCGATATCCCGACGAGATTGATCCGTCATTATGGAAGAAGTCTGTCCATCAAGACACAGGCTCAACGTCTACACCAACTGAAGAGGAAGCCAATGGCTTCGCGAAGGAGTCCGATACGCAGGGCGCCGCTTCGCAGAACCACGTGACCGAAGATGGTCAAGAGATACAACTGGTAGACTGGTATAGCCCAGATGATCCTGAGGTATGCACTCCCGCTAGCTCTAGATGATATACGCTTCTTACATACCGAATCTAGAATCCTCAGAACTGGTCCAGCAGGTGGAAGAACTTGATCATTTTTCAGATGTGCATCCTCAACTTTGCCGTCTACATCGCAAGCTCCATCTACACCCCTGGCGAAGAGAGTTTTATGCAGGAATTTGGGGCTAGCGAAACTGTCGCAACGCTGGGCCTCTCGCTTTTCACTCTGTTCGTGAATTTCAAATGTTTCAAATTTGAAATTATGACTATTGCTGACGTCCTTTTTCTTTCACACCAGAGGTTATGGCTTTGGTCCTATGCTTTGGTCCCCAATGTCTGAGATGCCAAAACTTGGGCGCAGTGGCATTTTCTTCTGGACGCTACTCGTCTTCATTTTGCTACAACTCGCAGTCGGCTTCGCCCCAAATGTCGCCGTGTTTCTCGTCTTTCGGTTACTATCCGGATTCTACGGCAGCCCATGTCTGGCAACGGGTGCTGGTACTATCACGGATATGCTCGATCCAGCTATGTCCGCATACGCAGTCTGCATTTGGTCATCATTCGGTATCGGTGGTCCCGTATTTGGCCCCCTCATCGGCGGATTCGTCGCCACAGCAAAGGGCTGGCGCTGGACAATTTGGACATACACGTGGGCGTGCTCGGGCGTACTGATTACGCTGTTCTTTCTCTTCCCCGAGACCAGTGCACCAAATATCCTGTACAAAAGGGCGAAAAGACTGAGAAAAGCAACCGGAAATGATCGATTGAGGAGCCAGTCTGAAATTGATGCGGCTCATCACACCATGAGAGATGATCTGATTGGCCTCGCAAGGGCATTCACGCTGGCTTTCTTCGAACCCATTGTTCTCCTCATGGACACATACACCGCCCTTCTGTATGGAGTACTATTCACCTGGTTCGAGTCGTTCCCTATCGTATTTGGCGATATCTATGGGTTCAGCATCAGTCAGCAAGGACTGGTTTTTCTAGGCATCTTCATTGGTGCCCTCATCACGGTACCTCTCTTTTTGGTGTGGGTAAAATATGGTATAGTTTCCAGATTTACCAAGCCAAACTTCAAGCCTGAAATGGTTCTTCCACCGACATTCTTCGGTTGTTTTGCACTTCCAATTTGTCTTTTCTGGTACGGCTGGTCATCAAGGGAGAATGTTCACTGGATCGTGCCTATTATTGGCTCCAGTCTGTTTACCGTGGCCGTGGTCACGCTATTCAATTCGGTCTTTAATTATCTAGGGATCGCATACCCTTCGTACGCTGCGTCGATATTCGCAGGCAACGCGCTTTTCCGCGCTTCGTTCGGTGCAAGCTTCCCACTTTTCGTAAGTCAAAGAGGCTGTTTCTCTCCACGCCTGTACCTAATCAGAAAATGCAACTAGGCACGAGCACTCTTCCACCATCTCGGTGTTGGCCCCGGTAATTCGCTCCTTGGCGGCATTGCCGCATGCTTCATACCAATCCCTTTCGTTTTCTACCGTGTAAGTCTGGATATCTCCCCTAAACCAACGCACGAAACTGATTACCAGTTAGTATGGTGAAAAGATTCGTCACATGAGCAAGAACGCTCGGCACGATGTCTGAGGAGGGCGATGTTTTAAGACAGCACAACAGTGGAATGAGTTCCCAACCCATTCTCATGTATACGTAAAATGTTCACCGAGACGAGCAATAAGCATACCTTATTGCTAACGGTGACCCGTGATGAAGTGTCTGCAGGCCTTGAGCGAGCCTGAGCGGGCCGAGCCGAAGTTGAGCTGGATGGTAAAATACTGGCATTGCAAGCCTAACCTAAGGTAGGAAAGGGCCGGTGGAGATTGGAAATCTGAATTTATGCTCGAACATCCAGAGGTCATAGCGAAATCGGAAGGTTCGCGTATTCTAGAGGGCTAAACCTCGCTACATGCAAAGCTAATAATATCGATTTCGTGGTCCGAGAGTGAAGCTGAGTACTGTAGCAACATGTTCCTTCTTGGAGTGCAGGCATCCACAAGGCATACAGCCTTACCCTGATTCGCGAGGCCCCAAGCGCCGATGGATACAGCGTCTGGGTCATTCTGCCAACGTCCGCGATGAATGGGTTGCATGCTCCACGAAGTGTTTGTAGAAATCATCGCCCGCGCAAGGTAGGTGGTGGTATGTAGCAATGAGCGATCTCGGGCCCCGACAGAGGTAAGGTCATGATTTTTCAATGTCTCGATTTGCAAGGTTGTGCACAGCTTAATGCCTAACGTTGAATAGCTGTCAAGAAATCAAAATACATGATTCCACTCTGTCATCACGATGTACACGGTGAGAACTTAAATCTGATTTGATCAAGACAAGCGCACTCCATTAGCTTCTGCCAACTAGTCTTGAGTGAATCCTTCATTTAGCTTATCCAGGTATCTGTCGACTCTCCCAGCGACGTCAATGATATCTTGGAGATGCTCGTATTTTAACGTGACATTCTTACACTTCGTATACTGTCTTGTCGTGGTGACAGCATTTATAACCTGTCTCCCAGTCATATTCTCTACATTCAGGGCCTGGAGATGGGTCCGAGAAGCCGCGCTTCGTCGTTGATATGCACTTGGCCTCTGAGGTTTTGTGCACGACGTCCATGCAAAATTTCCAACCGGCACCTCCAATACAGTTTGGTACACCCGCAATCTTCTTCCCCTTGAAGGCTTTCCACAAGTCGTCGCCAACGGTAGTGCCTTGGTAATCCAGCACCCCCACCGCGCCCAGCTGCTTGACGTACTTGAAGTTCTTTGGTGACGCAGTTGAAATGACTTCATGGCTGGCGGTGACGGCAAGTTGAATAGCGTAATATAATCAAGGACAAAGCAACCTCACATGGAGTCCATTTCTGCTTTTGGGCGTGAGTTACCCGGAGACGTAACTTGAGCGCTGAGTCAGTAGCCTTAATTGTGGCTTAGCCACACTTAGCAAGCTTTAAACGTCATTTCATTCACCAACCACTCCCGCCCCACCTCGCCCTACTCGCTCTATCATACTCTCTCTGATTGTAGCCTTCCCACTCACTCCGCATACTCCTCGCATCCCTCGGCGCCCTCGTCTCTCCATTCCCACTCACTCTTTGCCCACTAAACCTCGCGTCCCCATAACAGTTGATCATACCCTCAATCTGGCCGTTCCCAAGAAAGCGTATCCAGCCGTGATTGCTCGGTCCAAAGGACATCTGTCCCTCGCTGTTTTCGCAACCGCGCCAGAAGAAGGGCAGTTCATCCCATGAAGCAGTCCAAGGGCGCGAGTCGAGATAGAGGATACCGCTGTGCATGCCGAAATCGTAGGCGCCCCAGATGGTGTTGCCTTCGAGGCAGAGTATTAGGGAGAAGTCGTCAGCGTCGTACATGTCTGGCCATTCGTCCAAGTCATTTGAATCTATCGCATACATGCCGTTGATTAGGCCGAGGGGACCGAGCTGGGTCGATGGGCTTTGGTCGATGTCGTTTTCTCCTTCGGAGTGGTCGTCCTGGGGAACACACAGGAAAGTCAGTCCCAACCTTGACGATGTTCACGATCTTGACAATTCAACAATACATAATTGCAGTATTGGGTTGACTTACAGAATCGTGGTACCCCTCGTAGTTGTCGACATCTGAATCTTCGTCCTTGAAGTAGTCTTCCTCTTTGATCTCGACTTCAGGATCAGTTTCATTCTTCACCCGGGTAGCATTGGATACACCTCTGGCTCGGAGTCCACTAAAAGGACGGCTACGTCGTGCAGTTTGTCGACCTCGTGGCGACCCGGATGATGGGTTATCTTGTGAACTTCTCGGGGTGCTACCCGTGTGCTGCGTGCATGTCGTACCTCCTGATCGTCTTGAAGTTGAAGTCGCTCTTCCTCGGGCAGAAGCAGCACCACGAGGCGGTCCAGAATATCTCGCAGTCTGTTTGGGAATGGTCGTGTTCCTTCCAGGCCCCGTTTCTGCAACACCTGATCCACCCCGCCGAGCAGTCTGCTTCGGCCTACCTGGCGCTTTTCGAGACTCAGTATCCGCAGCTTTCAATCCACCTCGTCTCGCAGTCTGCTTTGGTCTCAGCGCTCTCGCGCTCTCGCGTGCCGGCAGCCCGTTCGACCCAAGATTCACCGACACGTTGATGTTCAAAGCCCTGCCATGCGCATCTTCATCCGCATCCCTCTTCCTCTTGCGCATGGCGGCATCCTTTCCACGGCCAGGCTCACCTTTGTCAACCTTCGCATCACTCTGAACAACGCCTGTCTTCTGCTCCTTCGCCGTCTTCCTTGCGACTCTCTCGTTCTTCAGCCATTCCTTCCTTAACTCCCCCTCAAGTTTTCGAATATGCTCTGGAACACTCAATGACCCCTTATTTACTGCATCCAACAGCCTCGTCTTCGCAACTGCCTTGCTTCTTGACGGCGGCAAGCCATAATGCAGGAGCTGTGCTTCGTACCAGTGGCCGACTGGCTCCTTGTCCGCAGAGGTTCGAGCAGTAGAGGATGAAGGGTGGAATAGCTGCTGAAGCTCCGAAAGGGCGGCACGGCGATGGCGATGATGTCCAGTTGCTTCAGCGAAGAAAGTATCGTTTGCAAAGGCGAAGCCGTCTTTCGCAACTGGTGGGGTGTATGACATGCTAGGCGCGACTACTCTAGAGGTATCTATGAAGGTGCGGGAAGGACTCTTAGTGGCTGGTCCGGATTGAGCTAATGCAGCTACGCAATGGCGAAAAGTTCTATATCCTCAAAATGAATCAACGAGCAATCGGATGTGGGAGCAGTCGCGGGGTGGAGATTGCGAGAATAAGGTTTGAACCACTTTCCTGAGTGTTCGAAACAATGGTGCAGTGTTCTAATAAGAGCAATGTGATACTGTATGCTCAGCCTTCGGGAGGACCATCCAATAACAGCTAATATCATCCTAGTTAGGCCTAGCGTATTTGATCTAGCATTCCCCGCTGCCTTTTCACCCCTCCACACCAAAGATAGATTAGACAGAAAATACAACACAGATTTCGATATCCTCACGTTCTGAGATGTTTCCAGGCTTGAGATCTGACATCTGGTAGCTGGAACATCGGGTACAGATTACTCGCATGCCTGTTGTTCAACATTTGTAGACAAAGCTGTCCGCGTGGGGACTCTATTCCTTCAATACAATATGACAGCTCTACAATTTGTAGCTCTGGAAGAGCTCCTGAATTTATACGAGATGCCAATGTATCCCACCCTGGAAGATTACTAGATGGAGGTCACCTCAGTAAAGCTATGATATTATCGTGAAGCTAACCTCTTTACCAGAATCTAGTCACCAAGTGTATCTGATTAAAGAAACTACCTAATAAAATCCATACATGTAGGTACCTTATTGTGGTGGAGGGCTTCCTCAATTGATAGTCAATACAGTATTAGCTCGGTTTAACTGTTATAAAAATGTTGGCCCATATTAAGGTGGTGTTAATATGGGCCAATAAGGTCACAACAGCAAAGTTAAAATAACATTTTATTAATTACCAGTTGAGGAACCCCTCAACCGCGATAGGGTACTTTGCTCGAAGGAGGCTGAATGGATCTAAAGTGATTGGCCAGGCTGATTTGCTCGGACGCGGGGATACTGTGCGGTAAGATTAGGTACTGTCCCTAGGCCTGACTCAGCCGCAATTGAGTCGTCGTCCTTACCGACCTGCCCAAAGCCTTGCGTGTCAGGTTCATCTTGAACGATTTTCTACATGTATGCGTATTTAAATGCGAGAAGACAGCGGTTAAAGGGAGTAAAGAATTGTGTTCCCCTGATTTCGCCTAAATATTCATTCCCTCGCCATGGATCCGCTTAGCGCCATGGGGGTCGCCGGAAACATTATCGCCTTCGTGGAGTTCACCTCCAAGCTAGTCTCTAAAGCATATGAGATTTACTTGTCAACCGCCAGGATGACGGATGAACACGCTGACCTGGCGAATGTGATCGAAGACGTGCACGCCGTAACGCGTCGCCTGGGCTCCAGTGCCGGGCCGGCCGTGACTGACGACGAAGCCGCGCTCATCAATTTAGTCAACAAGTGCCGCAAGCTGTCAGAGGATCTCATCCGAGCTTTGGAGAGGCTACAGACGAAAAAGCCGATGTCCAAGTCGGAGAGCTTTCACGTGGCCTGGCGAGCCATGCGCGAGAAGGGCAACTTAGAGTCTCTGGAGAAGCGGATCGGTAGATATCGTAGGCAAATCTTGGACAGGATAGTCGTGATGATGAGGTGAGTACTTGGATGGTACAATTAACGCGCTGTCACGATTGTGTAGACCAACTAATAGAGTAGCGAGGATACGTCTTCGATGTATAAGCTTCTCCAGCAAAGCATGAAGACGAATGAAGCATCGGCTTTGCAGTCGCGGAAAGAGCTACAGGAACTAAGAGGGAAAGTTCTCGCACTTGTTAAAAAGTTGAGACTCGATGAAGTCGAAAACCAAGTCGGGCCTGAGAACACGATAGAACCGGTCCGGATGCCAGGAGCCAGGAGAGCATCTCTCGTCGAGGTCCATAACATGCTCTTGAGAGTTACGCAGGTAACCGCTACGATCTCAAGGGAGGACTGGATCTTGAATAAGTTGAGTTTCGACGAGATGCATGACCGAGAGCTGTCTATTGAAGACGCCCATGCCAAGACCTTTCGATGGCTTTTATGTGATCCTTCGGATGAGAATCCAGACAAAGACGCCAGAGATGAGAAAACTTCGAGCAAAGTTCCAAAGACTGAAGCCCTTGGATCGAAGCATGGCCTGGACGACCCCCTCAAACCGGAGTCGTCTCCGTCGGAACTGAGTCCCAAGGACGGGTCTGATTTTCCAAAATCCTCTGAAGCCTCTGAAGCCCCCAAAGATGACGCAAGTCAGCGAGAAGTTGAGGAACAAGAGCGTGAGGAGAGAAAGAAGACTCGGCTCAAATTTTTGTGTTGGCTAAACTCAGGTAGCGGCGTCTTTCACATCATCGGAAAGCTGGGATCAGGCAAGAGCACGCTCATGAAATTCCTCTCCGAGGAGGCCCACACGAAGGAGCAATTGCGGAAATGGGCAGGTGGCAAGAGGCTAGTCTTCAGCCAATTCTTCTTTTGGGCTTCGGGGTCCCCCATACAACGGTCTCTAGAGGGCCTGTACCGCAGCATCTTGTGGGAGATGCTCCGGGAATGCCCCGGCCTCATGAGAGAGGTTTTCCCGCACTGCTGGGATACCGACTTCAACCCCAAAAACGATAGATTACCGGATAGGCCCTTTTCGACCTCGGAACTCGTTGCCGCGTTCGAGTTGCTGATCAGGAGCAAGACGGTCTTCGAGAAGCACAAAGTCTGCTTCTTCATCGATGGTTTGGACGAGTACGACGGCGATCACTGGAAGCTAGCGCGCAGCTTGCAAATATGGTCAGACGTTGATGACCTTAAGATCTGCGTATCTAGCCGTCCGCATAACGAGTTTATTCATACCTTCACACACCCGAGTCAGCTTCTTCCACTCCATGGGCTGACCAGACAGGACATCCAGAAGTTTGTCGAGGATGAGTTCGAGCGCGATGAGCGGTTCCTCAGCGTGTGCGCGCATGACAAGCGCTACGCACGCCTTGTCGAGTCCCTGGTCAACAAGGCGGAGGGTGTGTTTCTCTGGGTGCGCCTAGTGATGCGTGAGTTGCTAACCGGCATGGGCAACAGCTATTCAATCTCGCAGCTAGAGGAGGAGCTCGATCAGCTACCTGAAGGCCTGGAAACCTTGTTCCGCAAGTTGCTGACCTCAATACGCAGACCGGACCGTATGCGTGCTGCCCGTACGTTCTTAATTTTGACGAGCGAGCTCTCCTTCCGGGATATAAATCGCCTTGTCGTCGTACACGCGGTCATCGACGAGCTTTCTGACCCCCACTACAACGCCGAGCTGCTTTACTCCGCGGAGCTCGGCCTCCCTATAACGGGGGAGGACGTGGGAAGGATGACGCACACTATGCAGGACCGCCTGAACAGCCGCTGTAAGGGGCTCATCCAAATATCCAAGCGCTCAGCGTTTGTTAGTAACAAACTGGCGCGCCTGAATTTCATCCACCGGTCAGTCTACGAGTTCGTAACCATGCACGACGTGAGGGCAGACTTAAAACAGACTGCTGGCCCGTCCTTCGACCCGGCAAAGTTTATGTGCATGGCTTCCCTAAGACTACTGAAGGGCTCGTACAGACTGGTAGAGACGGACCAGCGCGCAGAGCCGGAAGAGAATTCCTCGCGATTTAATGCATGGGACAAGGAGGTCGCCTTCGGCTCCTACTTCTGGCTCCTAGAGAAGTTCGCCATGCCAATCCTCATGATGACCAGTCAGACAGAGACCGAGGCATCGTGTCGGTATCTAAGAGAACTTGAGGCCGCATCTGAATTGCTAATGAAGCTGAGTACTTGCCTACCCACGACACCGGCCCCTAAAGTGTCCGTCTTTCTCGGTGAATTGGGGTGCGAACAAATGGCCATCAAATTCCTGTCTGACAGCAATGCCGTCGAGGCCCAGGGATGGGCGTGGCTTGGCCTGTGCACCCTATTTGGTGCGAGGCGATTCGTTCTGGACAGGGTTTCGCAATGTCCTGAACTACTGCGTCCGTCAGCGAGGATCGACCTTCTGCTCTTGGCGTCGGTCGGCACTCGGATTAGGGCAATGGACCTGGCCGTAAAGCACGCGCTGGAGGAATCACTGCTAGAGCAGGGCATCTCTCCAAACTGGCCGCTGTCAGACCTTCCCCGTTGTGTTCCCGTGATGCCGCCTTTTCCGCGTTTCTTTGAAGACCACCAGACGACGTGGACCATGTTCCTCCGACTCGCGGCTACCTGGCTCCAGAGCCGCCACAAGATACCGGAGGACTACTTGGCCGGGATCGAAGCCGTATGCAAGTCTATAGAGCATTACCTCGAGTTCGGAGCGGACCCAACCGTGGTATTCGTCGGATATCAGATCGTCTTCCCAAAGGAGAAGCCCGACGGCAGGAGTCCAGGCAAGCACTCCGAAATCGTCGGACCACTCTATTTTGATCTTGGACAACTCTTCGAGGTGTGGGATCCCCCGAGCAAGCAGGATCTCCTGGCTTTATGGGACAGAAAACATCAACCGCTGCACAAATCATGGGGCATGAGCCTAAACCTTACCAGGAAATTTTGGCAGAGTATATCTGTATCTAAAATCCCGCGAATCGACACGGAGAGCCTCCGGTTATCCCTTTTTTTCACGGCCACTGTACTTAGTGCGAACGACTTACCCAAGATGGACGTTTCAGATGCTAAGAGGTGGTCACGCACATCGACAGTGGGAGAGTGGGTCCTTGGAAGCAACGACGTGTCCTTTGAGAAGATATGGTGGATTCGAATCTGAATGAGGTCAATCCTGCCCTACCGCGGCTGGGGGGTTCTTCAACTGGTAATCAATACAATGCTATTTCGTCTTTACTGTTGTGACCTTGTTAGCCCATGTTAACGCCGCCTAAACATGGGCCAGCGCGGTCATAACAGTCAAACTGAGGCAACATTTTATTAATTACCAGTTGAGGAACCCCCAGGTCGCGGTAAGGTAGGTTGGTGTGGTTGTCATGGGCGAGAAAGAAAAGGGACCTTGTTCTGCAGATAGGTTGAGAAGAGCAGGTCACGATGTGATGTAAGAACTCGCTCTCCGTACCATAAATAGCCGGATGCTGAGGTCTTGGCTGTGTTCTTAGGGGCGGACCTGTCGGCTTCGACTACGTACTGTGTTGAATGGAGTATTGGTCGCGTATATCTTCGTCTTGAAGCCTGAGCAATTCAGTGGCCTAGTTGAGCGGCCCTATACCATGCCATCCCTACCTCACAGATCCTTCTCTCGGTAGTGGGTTATCACTCCTATCTTGTCTACCTACCCAAGATGTCTTAAATTAATCATTCTAGAGTCGTTGCTAGTTTAGCTCGCCCAGACTATCAAACCCAAATGAGGAACAATGACATTTGAAATCATTGTATACCAAATTAGTTCTGGCAAATAATCTTTTATGTTAGTCCTAGCTACTACAATGATAAGCATTCACATATATCAAATTGTTTATATTTTAATATATAGTTGGATAACCCATGAACCATAGAATGTATTCTTATTTATAAATATATCAGATTGGTGATGTCATATACCTCCTCTCGGGTTGCAAACGTATTCCGTGCCGCCATCCCGTCGTCCTAGAAGATTAGGGATGGAAAGTTAAAAGCAGAACGAACTAGTAGACATCGCAATGATTCATGCGCTATCCTTGCCACGTCTCACATCATAAAATCCAGGCATTTTAGCAGTCAAGTATACTCGTCTAGGTTTTCCGCCTTTTAAACATGCGCCCGTGGACTTGCCAACTCTAGTTCATTATTAATCCTTTATGATTTGCGTCACGGGCCCGTCATAGACATGCCTCGCTCGAGCGGCATAGTATATTAGCATGAAAATGGCAGTGCCCCCGTAAATGACAATGCTCCAGTTCATCGTCTCAGCAGTCGCATTCGGCGCAGCCGGGAAGAATATGAATACGTTTGCGATGCACAAGAAGCACATAGCTATAACGTTGACCACAAAACCCCCGTTCCTCCGAAGGCTGAACTGCGACGGCGGGAACGGCTCTCTCCTGATGCGCTTCGCGAGGGTACAGCCATTTGCGATTGTGTACGAGGTTAAGAGGCCGGTTTGGCTCAACGAGGTGGCGATGTTAAGAGCGATAGGAGAAGCGATACAGAATAGCGAAAGGACGGCAGAGACGAGAAATGTAACTGTGAGGGAGTTAATAGGAGTGTCCCACCCTGGCCGAACGTACGAGAGCCATTTATAGAACGGGACTCCCCCGTCGCGAGCGAAGGCGAAGAGCTGGCGGGAGGTGGCGGTGACTTGGTTGACCATGCAGGCTATGAGTAAAACCATGAGGAGGGAGGTGAAGACGATCGTGGCGCCTTTAGATTGAGTAACGTTATAAAGCACCTCGATATACGGCACGCGGGTAGGCGAGTCAAGCGCCGCATCTATATCGCCAAGGAAGAACATGAAGGTGATGGTCATAAAGAGGGCGGCGAAGTAATTAGCGCAAGCTGTGGCGACCATCGCTCTTGGGAGGACCCACGACGCGTTATGAACCTCTTCAGAGAGATGGCAGGAGGAGTCGGCGCCGATCAGGGTGGCGATCGGAGAGAGTAGGCCAACGAGGCATGATACCCCAGTGCTGCCCCAGCCATTGTCGGAAAAGGTCGTGAACACGTCCCTTGCATTAGAGCGGCGTCCCAGCACCCAAAAGACAACGACGACGGCGAAGAATCCAAAGACATGGAGGGCGACAATGACGCCTTGGAAAAGCGGTAGCTTTCGGACAAGGAAGATGTTAAAAAGGATGCAGACGGTAACGGTAGCAATTGAGAATAGAGCCTCGTGCCAGGTTTTGATCATGTAAGAGGGGTTGCTTAGAACCATTAAGGCTTGAACATGTTGTGCCACGACAATGCCGACTGCCGCCATAGCGGATTGCCATCCCAAGACAGCGAACCAGCCTATATGGGTCAGCATCCGGACCAGGCGCCAAGCCAATGCAGCCTACCGACACAGAAGCTCAAGAGTTTTTGGTAACGCGGGGGAGAAAATTCGGAAACCCAGTGATATTGGCCGCCGGCGGTAGGAGCGCTGGACAAGTCAGCGACCAGATGGGAGAGGAGGTGGGCACAAAGCTCGCATCGAGGCCATTTCGGCCAATGATAGCATGACGAAGAACATGCCAAAGCAGGTCATGACAAACATCCAGATGGTACCCGCCGTGCCGCCGTTGGTGATAGAGAAGATGCCGGTGCTGTGATGCAATGAGACGAGAACTGCAAAATGGGCGCAGATGCTGCGTGCGCGCATACACGAGTACAAACTCCCAAGTATTCCCGAGGATCACTGCATAACCAAAGATGGTGAAGAAGTGGAAGGTTCGCTCGAATTTATCAACACCATTGAGTTTGCAGGTGAGCGTTGTACGAAACGTACCCTCAGCTCCTGTCGCTTGTTTATCCGCCTCATGTCTCGCCTGTCGGCCTCTGTCCCGTACTTGCCAGTCTCTTGCAGCACATCGTCTCTGTATTCCACTGACAAGTCCTGCACCAAGGTACCAGACTCGAACTTGCCATCAGCGTCCATGATGAAGTAGAGACGTGGATCATGAAGGAGGATGATATGGACGGAACGAGGTCTTGTGAGGGGGACGACATGGTATATACGCGCGAGCGTGAAGAGGGAGATTTGTTAGAGGAGCGAGGCCGGGGAAGCTTGTCGCTAGCAGGCTGGAGATTGCTGGGAATGGGATGCTCCGTGTGGCGGCTGCACGACTCCAGGAAATGTGCGGAGCGATCTCGAGCGAAAAGTAAGGCAGTGCCCTGGAAGTTGCATCTTCCTAAGCCTTTATCGGGTCAGTCGTCGTCTTATGTGCAGTAGCTGCTAGACATTCTTCTCGCTTTAAAGTGTCGTATTATCCATCTCGATAGAAAGCAATGATAGAGTCTAAGACTGGAAGCCTCTTCACAAGGAGCATGAATTTAATATGAAGGAAGGCTGTATTAGTTGCAGAGGATTCGTGTAGATGTTCTACAGATAGCTTACGTTGAGATCAATACCGGAGAACAGGATGGATGGTTGGTTCTGGAGCTGCTAGGTACCTAGAGCTAGAGCTAGCTACATGAAGGCCTGGCCTGTGCACCCACAGCTCCTGCCTCACACAGACTGGGCAACGGTACGATTATCGCCGATAGTATCGGCGGTATTTTTATCGTACGATACGGTACGATAACGATACTATCGTACGATACGCTAGCCCCCACACAAATAGCTAAATTTTAGAAATTCTT